>JBBPQL010000293.1:0-33120 GCA_038092515.1 Boletus subparvulus | reverse complement strand
GCAGCTAGGGCAGGCCCCGACGCATTTCCATTTTCGGCATGTCGTAGCATGGGAATGAAGTTATTTCGGGGCACATCTAGTCACATCAGAGCATCTGGTTGGATTGGAAGGCAGTTCGAACAGATATATGAGTATTATGGTGCCATTTGCCACCCGTACCTAGATACACACTGCGACAGATTGTATAACATGTGGGCATAGGTCGAATGTGCCCGTGCTTGCAAGTGTGTGCCTAATTAGGTCGCCATATGCTCATTCAGCGGACTATCAAAAAATCACACAGAGTGCTATCACGACCTATACAGACATAGGGGATTTTCACTGTGTCTCATGTTCGACCATACAAAGAACCACTGGAAGAACAAACATCCATTCCACTTGGCCCAGTGAAAGTCACTGAGGACAGAGAAATTGAATATGAGGTAGACCATGTTGTTGATGTCTGAAAGAAGGGCCAACATATGGAATATCTGATCCACTGGAAAGGTTACACCAAAGAAGATCGCACATGGGAACCAAAGGGTAATCTAGGAAATGCCAAAGCAGCATTGGACCTGTTTCATGAAAGAAACCTCCAAGTCAACCTCCAGATGATGTTCAGTGAGCATACCAAGCTTTACAATCCATACACTGATCGCCTGGAAGTCAATCCTTAGAGAGAGGATAGTATTACAGACCCATATTAATTTTCCTGATGTTTGCGACCTGTGTATGCATTCTTCATCTGACACTGCCTCTGGTATCATCATTATCTCAAGCCCTCTTTGCTAGCCCTTGGAGTGTAATGACAGTCTCTGAAGGGTTACAATTTTCAGATAAACAGCTAAATCTGGCAAAGGGGAAGAGGGCTGATGCCATCTCCAGCATCATTGCCTTCACTGAGCATATGTCCTGCTGTTCTTGATCAGATGTGGTCTGTTCTAGATGTTGATCCCATATGCAGTCTTCCATAGTTGTAGTGCCTGTAGACACAGACACATCTTAATGAATTGGATTGCTGGGATGAACTTGAAAGAGCTTGCAAATCCATTCTAGATGAAACGAGTAGAGGAAATGAGAGTCTAGTTATAGTACATTATCTAAGCAAGATAGATTGGAGAGTGGTTCTATGATTATGAACTTCAGGTGGGATAGGGAGTCTAGAGATCATTGTACTGCAAGGTAGTGTAATATTGTACAATATACCTGTATCACAAGAATCTACAAATCAATTTGCTAGATTATTGCATTGTGAGTGCATTTTCCAATGTCATGTGATGCAATGAATGTCAATTTTTCATTTCTGATCACAAATCATTTTCCAAATTCACATGTTGATATATCTCATCTCATATGGTGACACCCAGTTCTCACTGGGGATGAAATCATATGGGATCACATGTCAATAAGTTAGTGGAGAATGGTATGCCAAGGCTGACACTTATTTTGGCTATTTCAGCTAACCTTGGCTGCCAAGTGTAGCAGCATATATCACATATTTGGCCATATGTTTTTTTTTTTTCTTTTTGGGCCATGTTGTGTTCAAACTCAGTCATTGCCCATTAAGTACATTTCTACCCTTCTGAACTCAGAAGTGCTGGTGTCCCCTTCCAAGTGTAGCTGTGAGCATACTTTTTTAGATACACTTTAGCACACTTTAATAGTACTCTTTTGCTACCCATCAACTTGATAGTATTTGGTACACTTCTGAACATTCCCACCTTTCCAAACTCAAAGCATCACTTCAAGTTGGGACTGTACTTTGCTACACAAATTGATTACATGTTGACTACATGTACAGTAGCTACACTTTAGCAGTTAGCACACTTTTATACTATGCTTTTGCTATATTTTGGGTGCATTTTGACTACATTTTAGCACATGTCAACTTGACAGTATTTGGTACATTCCCATGCTTCCAAACTCAGAACTTCTTCTGGTATTTTTCTGTGCTGTTCCAGACTTGGAAGCATCAAGCCATGTTGCACACTGTTAGCCCAATTTTTTAGTACACTTTTCCTACACTTTGGTCGCATTTTACTACTTATTTTAGCTACACTTCTTTGGTACACTTCTAAATATTCCCATGCTTCCAAATTCAAAAGCATTTGGAACCGCTGCTGGTATTTTCCTGTACCCTTCTGGACTCGGAAGCATTGCTTTGGACTACACTTTTGCTACACATATTTACTCCATGTTGACTACACATTGTAGCTACACTTCAGCATACTGTTAGCACACTTTTAATACTTTTGCTAACATTGTTGTATCTCACACTATGAGATAGCTCAACACTGGGGTTATCCTGTCCCTTTTATTCTTTTGTTATATTCACTTCCGACCTGTTTGCTGCCTTTCACACAGGTCAAAAATTTCCTTAGCTTTCTTTCTTTTGACTTGTGTTTGTCAAAATGTAAGTATGTCAACTTCTTATGCTAAACTCCATGTTAATGCAATATATCAGGACAATTTCTCCTACTTCTCCTAAGCAGGCATGGACTGCTGGCCGTCAGACTAAATGTGATCAATGTGATCTTGGCTCACCCCCCTCCCATCATTGTCTCCCTTCTGCTGCATTATTGGCTTCAAATATACCCAATGCTTTGATTGTAAGTGGTCATGGTTTTCATAATGTTCTATTATTTAAAAATCAAAAATTGCAGAACCACCCTCCTGTGCCTTCACATCAATATCCAGGCATGCCATGTTATCAGATTGAACATCTTCATGTTTAGCGAATGCATCACTTGTGCTCTTCTTCTCCACCTCCCAATCAACATCAGCCTTCTTCACTATTATCTTCTTTTGCTCTTCCTGCTCCTCTGCCTTTTCCTCACCCCCCACAACCTCAAAGAGTGGACTATACTGCAAGATTGATCCAAAACTTTAATTCTGATCACCAAAGGTACTATTCTAAACATTCCAATCATCTCTCCAATTCTGCCAATGCTCATGCTGGTCCTGTGCATTCTTCTTCTGTTCCATATCAGAATGTCATCAATTTTCAGCATGAAGCAGATCAGCAAGCTCAGGCTGAGCAATATTTACAGCATCAGAGACAAATGGAACAACAGCAGCAACAGTGGGAGCATCAGAGATATTTGGAGTATCAAAGACACTTGGAGCAGCAGAGACAAGCTCAGCTTCAAAGGGAAATTGAGATGCAAGCCCAACAGGAGCAACAGGAGCAGATATGACTTCAGCAAGAGCTACTGCATCAATGGCAATTGGAACAACATTGGGTGGCTATGTTACAACAACAGTTGGAATGCCAAAGACAATTTCAAAAGGAGAATCAACAAGCATTACAGGAGCAGCAGAATCAGGAGCAAAATGAAATACAACAAATACAACAACTCTGCCAAACTCTTTTTTCTCAGGCTCTTGGTGAATACAGTCAATGTTCAGCTGAACAGTATGGCCAAGATCAATAGAGACAAAGCCAAAATGATGCTAATCCTGATTCTCCTTCTCCATCACCATCACCATCACCATCACCACCACCTTCTCAAAGATCACAGTCTCCACCTGTGGTTCCTGCTCCTACTCCTGCTCCTCCACCTATCCCACCTGTTAGAACACCATCTCCAAGACTGCCTTCACCTCCTCCAAATCCAAATCCAGATCCATCTGATTCTAGCTCCAGTGACTCCGATGATGATCTTCAAGATGGTAATAATCCACAGCCTCCATTACATATTCCACCTGGTGAAAGACCATATGCTGAGCCTGTTCAACCCCACTCTTTGGGACCCATGAACATTCAATGTCACAATTGCCATGCCCTTCACTTCATTTCAGAGAAGCTCACAAGCTCTGGTATTTGTCATCCTTGCTTTGGGATATGCTGTCTCCAGGGTCAAGTCAATACAGTAGAACTTCTCATAATGCATAAGGTCAGGTGGTCAAAATTGTTATGCATTAATAGAGTTATGCATTGTGATGTAGGTGTGACATAGAAGTCACATTGTAACAGTATGGCTACCATGATGCTGTTGTCATGCCAACTTATCTCTAATCCACCAGTGCAATATTGCCTGCTTCAACATTGCCATTTCCATCTGCCTTAGCTCAATTCTGAGCTTCCATACACACTGGAAGAAGTGTCCCATATTGGATGGAGATGCACTCCATCTTCTCACACATCTCAATCACTTCACCCAGCTCCATCTCTGGCTCTTCATCAACAGCATCCTCTTTAGTCTCATTGTTTACTTCCATCATCTCACCTTGCTTTTCTGCCATCTCATGATTGACTTGGGCTACAATTTTGCTGTCCCCACCATCAAATTTGTAGTCAGAATCACCAATGTTCAGTTCCTCCACTGGATTTAGCATCTCGTCCAATGTAAGTGATGTTCCTATGATTTGTTTTTGTTGCCTGAGGTCTTCCATAGCATTTGATAGGTCCCTTTCAACCTCAGCAAGCTGTGGTAGGTTTGGGGATACTGCAAGAGGAATTGGAACCACCAACTTGGAGTTGTGTATAACTGGCGATAACAGTTGGCCAATTCAGCATGCAAAAATCAGGATGGTGAGTTGGTCCAGCCCTGCCAGTGCTTTTTCAACATTGTTTTCAGCATCCATGATGACTTTGAGAATAGGATTTCAATCTGCTTCAGTGTAAGAATCTCTAAGTAGGTCCTGAAGTTGTTTCTCTACATGTGGAAGTTGTATTTTGTGTGATGTCACAAATGCTCGAATAAGAATTCAAGCTGAAGGGTTTTTTGTAGAGTGTGCAGCCAGGGTAGCAAGTAAAGCCAATATTTGCTGGTAAATGATTGATTTTGGTATCCAGTTGTATCTGGGTATGATTCCAGCAGTTTACAATGGTTGAAGGCTTAACTTTGTTCCAGGCCTTGACCGCCAACAATATTGCTTCATGTAAATTTATCTTGTAGATGTCCTGCTCTCCAGCATCATCAAGTTCCATTGCTCATAAGCAAAATGCCCTCCAATAGAGTGCTTTTGTCATGCAAATGATTCTGGCATCACAGGGCTGAACATATGATGTCATATTTGGCTCAAAGTACTCAACATGGATGTTGCGAGGTTGATAATCCATAAAATGTCCTGAAAAATTGTCAACAAGGAGGCAGATGTTCCGGTTCTGCTGTTGCATCTTCATATCACGGACCTTGAGCCACCTGTTGGATAAATGTAAGCCTAGATCATGATCAGATGATACTAATGCATACTCCTCAAACAGATCCCTCATCATCCAGGCTGATTTGTTGCTGCAGTAATAGATCCTGAGTGATGCAGGTGATGCAGTCTTGAAACATTGAGGGTGGGTGAACTTCCTGATGAAAAGAATGGGTAAATTTTCACTCCCATCTGCATTACAAGCAAGACTGATAGTGATTCGAAATTGGTCTTGCTTCTTTCCACTCATTTGTGCAGTTGCAAGTCCCCAATCTGGTGTTAAATGCAACTGTCAATGATAATCTTCAATTTCAGTTTGTGTAGTCACTTACAATGCAAAAAAGCTTGTCTCATCAAAATTGAATCAATCCTTGGGAGCATATTGAGCCAGGATGGACTTGAGGCAACCCCACTTGACCTTCACCACAGCTAAATCAACTAATGCTGCCTCATCATGGTGACAGTATTCCCAGATGCCATATGCTCTCTTGAAGCTATCAATCCACCAATCACCTTTCAAATGTTCTTTGTCAGGAACATTGAACTGCTCTTCGAATTTGGTACACTTGGCAACAATCATTGGTCCATTCACTGTCTCTTTCTTCTCCTCCATATGCTTGACCCAGAGAAATAGAGCATGGTCAACATCTGGATGAGTTACAATATGAGGCCACTTTGATGAGAGTGCATTTGGAAACTCATCAATGTGTGTTTCAAGATTCTTCCTGTCTCAAAGCTTTTAGAACAGTGTTGACTGATTGAATATGAGTGCACCACAATGGTGAGTCTTGAAGTGCTCAACAATGGCATCCTGAGACTGGCCTGGGTGAGCATCAATGTATGCAAATACAGTTAGCCAGTCATGGAGAGTGAGATTTGATTTGTGTTCAGTTTCAAGACTTTTTACTGAGCTCTTTGGATTGTTCTCTGGATTTGGGGTTGTCATGGGTTTCTGAGGCTTGTAAGGGATGTTACAACTTTTGACACACCATATTTAGACCACCCCTGATAATGCATATTCAACCCAAAATCATTATTCATTATGCAATATGCATGGCTCCTGCCACCCTACTCAGGCAGGGCACAAACCCTATGCAGAATGAGAGTTATGCATAGTGAAGTTATGCATTATGAGAAGTTCTACTGTATTCCTGCAATTCAGCAATGACCACATATCCTTCAGGATCTTTTTGATGACCCTCAGGATCACAGGCAGTTCAAAATGAAGATTTGCCAGTATAACAACACTTTGGCATTTACCTCTGTAGGTGTTGATGTGGACAATCAAGCCATCCAAGGATCTGGACCCTCATCATTCCACATTCATGGCACACTTCATCATCTCATGGGTGCTCTCATACCACCAGATGGTTTTCAGCCTTCCTTTGCCCAGCTCTATATCTATGATCCAGAGGAGGCAATCAATAGGCATGTTCAAAACAACCCTCAACTGGATCCTGGCATCTTGCTGGATCTGCATACCACCCTTAGAGACATTCATCCTTATGCTCCACTCTACAAACAGACCTATGAAATCATGAGGGTGAGTCCAAGTCTATAGATTTCTTAATAACCATTCAAGCTTATGATTGTAGGCCAAGCCTCCAGAGGAGCACACCAATGTATACATGAGGCTTCATCTACAACAGAAAAATAATGCCAGAAGGTACAATTTGCCTTCCATGAATGAAATAGCTGCAATAGTTCCTGGTGATGGCTCACAGAATGTCAGAATGAATCATGATATTGTTCTTTGTCTTCAACATGGTGGCCTACATTGCATCAGCAACCTTCATGCACCCCATCTTCCACTTCACTATGTCCTCTTCTTTCCATATGGTGAGAAAGGTTGGCATCTGGACATTCCATTGTAGGATGTGAACAATCACTGTGCTCATCACTCTAAGAAGGTCACCCAGCTTCTCTGGTATGCTTATACATAGGCTGTATGTGCATCCACCTAAGATTGAGCCACCCAACATCTTCAAGGGTGGCAGACTATTCCAGCAGTTGGTCTATGATGCTTGGGCTTCCATTGATCAATGCAATCACATGGGCTGTGAACAATCAAACAACAACTCAGGGCTAATCTCTATCAAGGACTAAGGAACCACATGGCTTAGGATGGTGCTCAAGACATGGCTCAGGTTGGATGTGTTCTTCTTCCCTCCACTCACAAGGGTGGACCTTGCTATATGCAGCAGCTTCTTCAGGACTCTCTGGCCATCTGTCATGAATACAAAAAGCCTGATCTTTTCCTCACCATGACTGCAAATGGAAGCTGGCCAGAGCTCACTCAGAATTTGCTTCCAGGTTTGTTTCTCTCTCATTACATCTGACCACAATCTAACCAACATGCATGACAATAGATCAAACTGCTGTGGATAGGCCTGATCTGGTCACTTGAGTTGTTCATGGCAAACAGCAAGCCTTGCTCAAGAAGATTTGTGATGGCTACTATGGCCAGGTGGCTGGCTTTGTCTATACCATTGAATACCAAAAGCATGGTCTCCTCCACATGCATCTCTTGGTTTTCTTGGAAGAGCCAGACAAGATTTGTACTGTGGAACAAATTGATGCCATTATCTTTGCCCAGATTCCAGACCCCCAGATCCATTCCCAACTTTATGCTGCCATCACCAAATCCATGCTCCATGGTCCTTGCTCTTCTCAGAGGTGTATTGAAAACAATGTCTGCACAAAGTGCTTTCCCAAGCCATTCTCTCCTTAGACCATCATCAAGGAGGATGGCTATCCTGACTATGCTCACCCTGAAAATGGGAGGACCATTCAAAAAAGAGAGAATGTCTTTGACAACAAACATGTGATGCCTCATCCCAAGGAGCTGGTGGTGCAGTTTGACTGTCACATCAATCTGGAAGTTTGTGGCTCTATCAAGGCCATCAAGTACATTCACAAGTACAGTTCCTACCTTGATGCCAGATACATCTCATCCACCCAAGCCTGTCACAACATCTTTGAATTCCCAATGCATATGGAGTGGCCAGCCATATATTGTCTTTCAGTTCATCTACCAGATCAGTAAAATCTTATCTTTCGTGCTAAGGCAAACTTGCCAGAGGTGATCAATAATGCCAAGAATACTCAGCTGCTTGGATGGTTCAAGGCAAACCAGAATCCTGATCTGATTTCTGCTGGAGAATATGACTATCTCTACCAGGACTTTCCAAAGAGGTTTGTGTGGAATAGGCAGCATGCTGTATGGACTGTTCATCAAAGATACAAGGCCATTGGATGCATGTTGCTTACTGTGGTCAAAGGTAAGATTGCTTATCACACGTACAAAACTCAGCACTGATCACTTCTCCACATAGGTGCTACTTCCTTTGAAGATCTTTGTACCATCAATGGCCATCTCCAGAATTCCTTCAAAGAGGCCTGTCATGCATGTGGTCTCTTGCAGGATAATAGAGAATGGTTGTTGTGTCTTCAGAAGGCTGCTCATTTCACCATGGGCTACCAATTGCACCATTTGTTTGTTATCACCCTGGTCCATTGTGCTCATGTGGATCCTGATCACTTATGGGAGACATCCAAGAACAATCTCTATGATGATCTAAACCATTATCTCATTCACATCCTTCACATCCCTAAGCCTACCCAGGATCAAGTCTATGATTGTGGCTTGCATCTCATAGCCCAAAATCTCAGGAGGCATGGAAAGAGCTTGCAGGACTATCCATCCATGCCTAGACCACAGGGCAACTGGGGACATCAGCAGGAAAACCAGCTTATCAATGAGCAGAGAGCATATGACAGACAGGAGCAACAAGAATTTGTGGATAGAGGTCTTTCTATCTTGAATCCTCAACAGAGGGCTCTCTATTGTGCAGTCATGGACAGTGTCATCCACTACAATGGATCCATGTTCTTTCTTCACAGTGGTGGTGGATGTGGCAAGACTTACCTGGCCAAGCTGATTGCTGCTGCTGTGCATGCAAGAGGAGAAATTACCCTTTGTGTTGCATCCACTGGTCTGACCTCCCTTCTTTTGCCTGGTGGTTGTACAGCCCATTCACACTTCAAGATTCCCATTCCCTGCCATAAACAAAGTACCTGCAATATCAAAAAGAATGACCTCAGCCATCAGCTCCTTCAGCAGACAACTCTCATCATCATGTGGTGGAGTCTGTGGATCACACTCTGTGTGATCTCCTCAATAGAAACCAACCATTTGGAGGTGTCACCATCCTGTTTGGTGAAGACTTCAGGCAAATTCTTCCTATGATCCAGCATGGCTCAAGAGAACAGATTGTCCCTGCCACTCTCACCCACTCCAACCTTTGGGTGAACATGTCTGCTCACTATCTCCTTCAAAACATGCACCTTGACCAAGATCCTAAATCTGATCATTGGGCACAGCAACTTCTTCACATTGGAGTCACTGATGGAGATGTGATCCTTCCTGACCACATGCACTGTGGTGATGACATGGAATCTCTCATTCATGCCATATACTCTCAGCTCTTTTCCAGAGACCAGAATCAACCCCATCCTGATCAGTACTTTTTGGATTGCACCATTCTTGCTCCTAGGAATCTCCAAGTCCATGACATCAACTCGACCATCCTTAACTCTGTAGCACCTCAGGAGAAGATGACATATCTCAGTGCAGACTCTGTGACCAATAGAGAGTATGACTATATCCAGCCAGAAGTTCTGCATACCTTCAACCCCTCTGGATTTCCCCTTCATCAGCTGGAGCTCAAAAATGGTGCCCCACTAATGTTGTTGTGCAATCTGGATCCCATCCATGGTCTCTACAATGGTACTCACTTGAGGCTCATCAGATCTACTTGAAGAGTCCTGGAGTGTCATGTGTTGGGCACAGTTGGTAATGACAATGTGGTGTTCATTCCTTGAATGGCACTTGACACTGGTATGGAGAATTCCCCTGTTCCATTTTGTCACTTCCAATTTCCTGTTCACTTGGCCTATGTAATGACCATCAACAAATCTCAAGGTAAAACACTACAGCATGTTGGTCTCAATCTCAGTTCACCATGTTCTCTCATGGACAACTCTGTGTGGCCCTTTCACATTGTACCCATCCTAGAAACATTAGAGTTCTCTTTCCTCATGATCCAGACCATCCAGCAAATACCAAAGTTACAAATGTAGTTTGGAATGAAGTGTTTAGAAACTTGGAATTATGATTTGTACTATACCTTTGTAACCACTTTGTTATTTAAAAACATATCAGCTTACAGCTGTTTTCAAAAGTTGGTGGAAAAAAGTGAAATCTCTAGAACATTTAGGCTGTCATGTGTATGGGACCCCAGATGTAACTGACACTGATTAGCAAATCACGACCAAACAAATTCAGCGTAGTTTTGCAGCTGTTCTCCTCGCTCGCCTCAACATTTCTCTATGCGCAAACACCGGCATCAAATTTGAGCCTGAAGGCCTGTATCCCAGGCCTTTATCATAAAGGTATCCCTGTCACAGAAATCTGTCATCAACTCAGTATCAGGAAGTCGTTAGCCTACCACTGGCAGGTCCTCAGTTGATACAAACATTTCAGAGATGTCTCAAATCACCACAAGTTTGTACTCATGTGTGGTGGGCTGTCCTCGCTCTCTTAGTCAAGCCGACCTTGCCTTTCTTTCTGCACTCTTATGTATATCATTGGAAATCCCTTTATCTTGATGAACTGTGGGATAAGCTGCAGTTCAAGCACAATGTTCACACAACCCTTTTGACAGTCTATCATGCCCTCCAGCAGCTTGGTGTCAGTCACAAGACTATCTTGGTCTGTGCCTCTGAACAAAATGAAGCACTATGGGCAACATACATGAATCGCATTGGCAAGGAAGCTCTGGATGCAGGTATGCTAATGTTTGTTGACAAGCTGCAAAAGACAAGTGTATGGTTTCACAGAAATATGGGCGCTCAGCCAAGGGAGCCTGTTGTGTCATTCAGAGGCGATTTGTCAGAGGCATGCGGCATTCAATCATCCCAGTCATCACACTTGATGGCATCATCGTCAAGTTTGTCAAAGATCACATTGTACTAACTCCTAGTTGTTTTATTGCACCATTGATCACTAATTTCATTTGTTATAGATGCTGTTCACAAACCCTTATCCCGGTCCTCACAGCATGCTTATCATGGATAACTGCAGCATCCATCATGGTGAACAAATTTGTCAGTTGGTTGAAGATGAACATCATAAGTGTAATCCACAAACTCAGAATCTCGATGCTGATATATTCCAGGCCACTGTGACACAGTTTGCAAACTCATCTATCTCCTGCCATACTCACCTAATTATAACCCAATTGAGCAAGCATTTTCTACAATCAAAGCATTCCTCTGTTGTCACTTCTCTGACCCATCCTTGATGTCTATTGTTTGTGCTTGTCAGAGCATCACGCCTGATAAAGCAGAAGGCTATTTAGGGTATCTGGATATATTGTGTAATTCATCTACTGCTGTTCACTCATTGTGGCTCCTGTTCTGTACCTGCCAAATGTTTGAATGCATAGTGTTGTCTATTCTGCTTGTCAAGCATGAGTCTGAGTCAACATTGATTCACAAATCAGCCACCACATACAGTATGATACTATGTAAGACAGTTCAAAGCTAAAACTAAAGGACAAGCTGAGATGGTTCTGCATTCTTGTCAACAGTAAATTCGCATGGAATGGGGAGCCATTCATTCCATGCATCACAGAAGTAAAAAAAGTTGATAATTCTGGCCTGGACGTGGACTGCCTGGAGCCATTGGTGGTGCAGTGAATCAAGCACCACCTCCTTTGTGAAACACCTTCTTATATGCCACCTTTTTCATTGGCTGCTCTGCTTCTGATGTTTCTATGTCACAGCGCTTTTACTTTGCATACCCATTCCACCATGCTGTACTACCTTTCTTCAAGCGAATCACATCACCTGCCAAAATGCCAAGGTCAGCAAGGAACTTGTCTTCGACATCAGGAAGAATATTAGGGCCAATTCCATTGATTTCCAGGGATGACTTGTATATTAGGGCATATTGGACACCTAGGCACTCCTCAGTGTACTCGAGATAGCATGTCAGGTGGGATGGAGAGTGAATGAGTGCCAGTGGTGACAACATAGCCTCACCATGACAGTACTTCTGCTGAGTTGGAGTCTGGGGAGGTTGCGTAACTGTGAGTGGTGCAAGTGCAAGTGTAGATGCATCTGAATTGGAAGTAATTGCTTCCAAACCTGGGCCTGCAACCGAAGAAAGAAGACCAGACTGGGCCAGTGTTTGTATGAGAAGAATGGAGGTTAAAGAGTTGACATTGATGGCTGGTGATGGTGACTGCACTGAAGCTTGCCTTGCATGATGGAGGAATAGGGCCTTATTTGCAGGATTGAATGACTGGATATTGGGTGGAACCAACAGAGTTGCCTGGCCCTCCTCAAGGGCAGGAGCCCAATCAAGGACCATTTCTAATGTCAGGAAGAGAGCTCCAAAAGGCCCAACATATGTCAGCCCTTTGTCATGCTCATTCTTGTACCTCTGCTGAAGCTTGATATGCCATCGAGCCAAGTGGGTATCCAGATCAACTTTCGCAGAATGAGCTTTTGTCTAGATAATATGTATTAGTAGATTGAGTATCTGAATGTAATGTACATACCTTGTTGTCATCACTGGAAGGTTGTGAGTCATTCCCAGAGCTGGGCTGCACTTGAGGCAGCTTCTGGATGTTTCACATATCAACCAGAATCTTGACTGCAGACAGCTTGCCCTCAATGATTTTCATTACCATCTCCTCATAATCAGCGAGGTTGTCGACATCAATTGCATCTGCAACCCATTGCCTAGAGTTGCCATTAGCAAGTCATTCAAGTTGTATGACAAGAAAACACATAAATGTACCCTTTCACTTTGGATAGAGTATATCAAAATGGATAGTGCTTTTTTTCGGTGACCTTGTAGTCCTCCTGGCCATGCTTTTGAAGGATACTCTTCAAAAAATCAACATACCCTAGGTTCAAGGGTTTGATCGCAAAAAAAAGTTCCTTTGTTTTCACCAACTTCTCTTCCTTCAAGGTAGACTAGCACTTTTCACCCGTTGTTGTGCCTTCGGCACAATCATGCGAGTTTTTATGGGACTGTGCTAATCCTAGTTTTTGTATGAAGATATTTATTAATGTTAGCAAATGCAAGCACAGGCACCTTCGGTGCCTGTGCTTGCATTTGGAGAACATTGGGCCTTCGGCCCAATGGGAGGGAGACTGAAATCTGGGGTTGTGTTCTCATTTTAGTCTAATCTATCACAGACATGGCAATCATAGCTTTAAAACTTGTTGAAATTCTCATGTACAGACTAATGTCAGTCACACTTTGGTAGATGTCAGTCACACATAGTCTGACATAGTCACTTATTCACCTTTCTAAAAAACTATATATATAGTATACAATTCAAAGTTCTAAGTTTCTAAATACTTCAGTCCAAACTATGTTCATAGCTTTGGTATCTCTTTGATTGGAAAACAAAATCTTGATGTTTCTGGGATGTGTACATCTTGAAAGTGCCACATATAACTGTCCATGAGAGAACACAGGTGTGCTCAAGTTCAGCCCCACATGTTGTACTGTCTGTCCTTGTGACTTGTTGATTGTCATAGCATAAGCCAGCCGCACTGGAAACTGTAATCGCCTGAAAGGAACAGGGGAGTCCTCCAAACCAGAATCAAGGGCCATTCTAGGAATGAACACCACATCTCCATCTCCATTCTCATTCAACACACGACACTCCAGAATCCGTCTTGTGGATCTGAGTAGCCTTAACCGAGTTCCATTGTACAGTCCATGTAGGGGATCCAGATTTCTCAACAACATCAGTGGTGCTCCATTTTTCAGCTCGAGTTTGTGCAGAGGAAATCCAGCTGGGCTGAATGTATGTAGGATCTCTGGTGGAATGTAGTCATATTCTGGATCTGTGACAGAGTCTGCACTGAGGTAGGTGTCTGTCTGCTGAGGTGCAACAGAGCTCAAAATGGAGGCATTGATCTCATCCACCTCAATATTTCTGGCACTGAGAATAGTCCGATCCAAAAAATATCTATCGGATAGCTGCTGGTCCTGAGCAAGGAGTTGAGAGTAGAGAGCATTGATCAGAGAAGCCATGGTGTCACCGCAGCGCATGTGTTCAGGAAGGACTATCTCCCCATCAGTTACTCCAATGTGAAGAAGTTGCTGTGCCCAAGCATCAGACTCTGGATCCTGGCCAAGACGCATGTTTTGATGAAGATAGTGGACACGCATGGTTTGCCAGAGATATGAGTGAGTGAGAGTTGCAGGAACAATCTGTTCTCTTGAGCCATGAAGGATCACAGGAAGGGTCTGTCTAAAGTCTCCACTGAACAAAACTGTGAGGCCACCGAATGGACGATCGGGTTGGTTCAGCAAGTCGCGCAAAGTACGATCCACAGTCTCCACCACATCATGATGCTGAGATGCTGCTTCATCCCAAATGACCAAAGAGGTTTGCTGAAGCAACTGATGTATCATATCATCCTTTTTAATGTTGCAAGTGCTTTGCTCATGACATGGAATGGGAATTTTGAAGCGTGAATGGGCTGTACGACCACCTGGCAAGAGCAGAGAGGCAAGACCAGTAGAAGCAACACAGAGAACAATTCTTCCTGTTGTACGAACACCAGCAGCAATGAGTTTGGCCAGATAGGTTTTGCCACAACCTCCTCCACTGTGCAGAAAGAAAGCAGATCCATGGGAGTTGAGAACACTATCCATTACAGCATGATAGAGAGTATTCTGATCAGCATTTAAAGTGGGCAATCCCCTGTCAACATAGACCTGTTGTTCTTGTCTGTCATATGCCAGCTGTTCATTGATCAGCCTGTTTCCTTCCTGATGACCCCAGTTTCTTTGTGGTCTGGGCATAGATGGAAAGTTCTCCAAACATTTGCCATGTCTCCTGAGCTCTTGGTCTATGAGATGTAAACCATAGTCATGAATCTGCTCCTGTGTAGGCTCTAGAATGTGATGGTCACGAATAAGCTGGTGACGTAAATCATCACAGAGGTGTTCCTTTGAAGCATCCCATAACCGGTGGGGATCTACAGGAGCACAATGGATGAGAATAATAATGAACAGGCGACGCAGTTGGTAGCCCATGGCAAAGTGAGCAGCCTCCTCAAGACATAGTAGCCATTCTCTATCATCCTGCAAAAGAGCGTGAGCACGACAGGCCTCCTTGAAAGAGTCATGAAGGACACCATTGACAGTGTGTAGATTTTCATAAGATGTAGCACCTGTTAAGAATCAAACATGAGTTTCTGATTGTGATTGTATAGTGAGAAAGATCAATACCTTTGACCACAGTGAGCAAAAGACGCATATAAAAGGCTTCACCAGCAGAGATAGGAATGGTGTACATGCGTCCAATGGCCTTGTATCGTTGACGAACCTTCCAAACTGCTTGGCCTTTGTGCCAGATGAACTTTTTGGGAAATTCCTGATAAAGATAGTCATGTGCTCCAGCAGCAATAAGATCAGGATCCTGATTGGCCTTGAACCATCCAAGCAGTGCAGTGTCCTTGACATTCTCAACCACATTGTTGAGTTGGGCATTGGGCCGAAATGCCACCATATGTTGGCCAGGAAGATGGACAGGCAGACGATAGACAGCAGGCCATTCCATGTGCATGGCAAACTCAAAGATGTTGTGGCAAGCTTGGGGAGAGGAGATGTATCTTGCATCCAAATAGTTTGAAATCTCATTGTCATTGCCAGCCTGGATTGTCGCACGATCTGGGCCCTTGTAGATGTACTTGTGGATATACTTGACAGCCTTGATGGAACCGCAGACCTCTAGATTGATATGACAGTCGAACTGCACCAAAAGCTCCCTGGGATGAGGAACCACATGCTGATTGTCAAAGACATTTTGTTGTTTCTGGACAGTTCTTCCATTGTCAGGGCGAGCATAGTCAGGATATCCATCTTCCTTGATGATGGTCTGGGCAATAAAGGCCTTTGGAAAGTGTTTTTTGCACACATTGTTTTCAATGCATCTTTGTGGAGAGCAAGGACCATGGAGCATACACTTTGAAATAGCAGAGTGAAGTTGTGGGTGAACATTGGGATCAGGAAGCTGAGCGGAAATGATGGCGTCCACCTGCTCCACAGTCCTGATCTTGTCTTGCTCCTCCAAGAAGATGAGCAAATGCATGTGAGGAAGTCCACGCTTCTGATATTCAATAGTGTACACAAAACCGGCCACCTCCCCATAATAGCCATCACGAATCTTCTTGAGCAATGCTTGCTGTTTGGCATAGAAAACACGTGTGACTATATCAGGCCTGTCCACAGCTGTTTGCCCTGGATGAAAATTGATCAGTTCTGTCAATAGAAATGAAAACTTTAAAAGATATAGTACATACCAGGAAAGAGGTTCTGAGTTATTTCTGGCCAGGTGGCATTGGCAGTCATGGTGAGAAAGAGATCGGGCTTTCTGTATTCACGACAAATAGCCAAGGAGTCTTGAAGCAGCTGTTGCATGTGGCGAGTTCCTCCCTTATGAGTGGATGGCAGAATGACACGACCAACTTGACCCATATCCTGCACACCATCCTGGCCCAAACGATCACGCAATCCTTGATAGAGATCTGCTCTAAGTCTTGTTTGATTATTGGCAACCCAAGTGAGGTTGCATTGATCAATGGAAGCCCAAGCATCACAGACCAACTGTTGGAATAATCTTCCTCCCTTGAATAGATTGGATGGTTCCACATTTTCAGGGCGCACGTGAAGTCTATAGGCATGCCAAAGGATTTGGGTGACCTTTTTGGAGCGATGTTGACGACCATTCTGCTGCTGCAAGGGAATATCCAGATGCCAGCCTGCTTCACCTTTTGGAAAGAAAAGAACATAATGGAGTGGCAGATAGGATGGATGAAGATTGCTAATACGACGCAGGCCACCACCTTGAAGGCATACAATAATGTCACAATTAACTCCAACATTGGAAGAGGCCTCTCCTGGAACAATGGCAGCGATCTCCTCCACAGTAGGCAGATTATATCTTCTGGCATCAGTGCCCTGTTGTAGGTGGATTCACATACGAACATCAGTATGTTCCTCTGGAGGCTTGGCCTACACAGTTCTGTCAGCATATGTAGTTGATATCAAATGAAAACAAAAATACTCACCCTCATGATCTCATAGGCCTGTTTGTAGAGTGGAGCATGAGGATGGTGTTCTCTCAACATCTCATGCAAATCCAAAAGTATGGCCCCATCCAGTTGATGGTTACGTTGGACCCGTCTATCAGTTGCCTCCACAGGATCATAGATGTAGAGCTGAGCAAATGAAGGTTGATGATCCTCGGGTGGAATGAGAGCTCCCATAAGATGATGGAGTGCACCATGGATGCGAAATGAAGCAGGTCCAGCTCCTTGAATTCCCTCATTTCCCATCTCAACACCCACAGAGGTAAATGCCATTGCATTGTTGTACTGGCGAATTCTCTTTTTAAATTCCCTATGATCTTGAGGATCATCAAACAGGTCTTGCAATACACGTGGCCAAGATTGTATCTCAGGAAGTTTGACTTGCCCTTGGAGACAACACATTCCAAAGCGAGGATTACGAAGACTGGAGTTGGATAGTTTTTCTGATATAAAATGTAAAGCATGGCAGTGGAAACATTGAATGTCCATGGGACCAAGAGAATGGAGCTGGACAGGCTCAGCATATGGTATTCCACCAGGTGGAACACGCAATGGAGACTGTGGATTATTGCCACCTTGAAGATCATCAGAGTCGCTGGAGCTGGAATCAGATGGATCTGAATCTGGATCTGGATTTGGAGGAGGTGAAGGAGGTCTTGGAGATGGTGTTCTAACAGATGGGGTAGGGGCAGGAGCAGGAGCAGGAACCACAGGCGAAGATTGTGATCTTTGAAAAGGTATGGGTGATGGAGGACCAGGAGAAGGTGGTGGCGATGGTGATGGCGATGGCGATAATGGAGGAGAATCAGGTTGTGCATTATTTTGTTGTTGTCTCTGTTGATCTTGGTCATACTGTTCAGCTGAACGTTGACTATGTTCACCAAGGGCCTGAGAAAGAAGTGTTTGAGAGAGCTGTTGTACTTGTTGGATTTCATTTTGCTCCTGATTCTGCAGCTCCTGTAATGCATGTTGATTCACCTGCAATTGCAATTGGTGTCCCATCTGTTGTCGTAATATAGCCAGCCGATGTTGCTCCAATTGCCATTGATGCAGCAGCTCTTGCTGAAGTCGTATCTGCTCCTGCTGCTCCTGTAGGGCCTGGATTTCCATTTCCCTTTGAAGCTGAGCTTGTCTCTGTTGCTCCATATGTCTCTGCTGCTCCAAATGTCTTTGATGCTCCAAATATCTTTGATACTCCAAATATCTCTGATGCTCCCACTGTCGCTGAATCAAAGCTTGTTGCTGCTGTTGCTCCATTTGTCTCTGATGCTGTGAATGTTGCTGAAGCGAAAAAGAAATTATGCCAGCCTGAGCTTGCTGATCTGCTTCATGCTGGAAATCGATGACATTCTGATATGGAATGGAAGGAGGATGTATAGGACCAGCATGAGCATTGGCAGAATGGATGGTGGAGGCATGATTGGAACGTCTAGAGCGGCGCCTTTGATGATCAGAATTAAAGTTTTGCATCAACCTTGCAGTATGGTCCACTCTTTGAGGTTGTGGGGGGTGAGGAAAAGGCAAGGGAGCAGGGAGAGGGAAAGGAGGTAATAGTGGAGGAGGCTGATGTTGAATGGGAGGTGGAGAAGGAGAGCGCAAGCGACGCATTCGTTGAACATGAAGATGTTCAATCTGATGACGTGGCATGCCTGGATACTGATGTACCGGCACAGGAGGGTGGTTCTGGAATTTTTTATTTTAATAATAGAATGTTACGAAAATCATAGCCACTTACAACCAAAGCATTGGGTATATTTGAGGCCATTGAAGCAGCAGAGGGGGGACGACGACGGGAAGGGGGTGAGCCAAGAATGCGTTGATCACGTTCAGTCTGACGGCCAGCAGTCCATGCCCGCTCAGGAGAAGTAGGGGGGGTTGCCCTGATGTATTGCCATCAAAATGGAGTTTAGCATGAAAAGTTGAGATGCTTACATTTTAATGGACACAAAGAAAGAAATTTTGACCCGTGTGGAAGGCAGCAATGGGTCGGAAGTGAATGACCTGCGTGGAAGGCAGCAAGCAGGTCGGAAGTGGATATAACCAAAAAATAACAGAGATGGGATAACCCCGGTGTTGAGCTACCTTGTAATGTGAGATATGACAACATGACAATGACCTGTATTCACGTGAACGGTAGGACCAGATGTATTGTCTATCCCTAGATGCCTTGGGTCGACGTCACCCAGGAACCGCCCCTAGTGCACTATGGGGAATAGCAATGTTATCCTTATTTAGTACGGCGGACGACCGTATAACTATGTGTAAGTGCGTATGACTGTAAGGGACAGAGGGCTGCTTCGAAGATATGGTTGTGTAGCAGGTATGGTGGTGGTGTGAAGCAAAAGGCGAGACGATGGCTGAGTTTGAACATGACACGGCCGAAAAGGGAAATACACGTGGCAAAATACGCAGTAGGCGACGGCACTCGATACAACCGAGGGTAGCCGAAATAGCCGAAATATGCGTCAGCCTTGGCTCGCCTTCCCCCCTTTCACACCCGTTCTCTGATAATCTTATCGATTCAGCAATGTGCATTACTAATCCATGTAAATGACATTCTCGTAACTCGTGCCATCCCCTCGCGCCTGGTATGTGTGGGCATTTCTCCTTCTCACCTCTTTCCCACCACCATGCCACCAGCTGCTCACCGGTCGTGTCAAAGACTTGATTTCAAACCCTTAATGGTGCAGTGCCGCCATTGTGGAAATCCATTCAAGGCACGAGGTCTGAAGAAACATGAGAAAAGTTGCAAGGATCATGTGCACAGTACGTTCGATCAAGTGTGCTATGTCAGAGAATTTGAAGAGGAACGTCAATGAGGTGAGTCTAAGTGATTTCCTGAATCCACTTCAAAGTCATCGTCGGATTGGATCCGTCAATTTAAATCTTACTGAACAATAATATTGACTGACAAATATGACAGTGTCACATAATGTCCTGGATTCGATGAGTGGTTCAGCTGGTGCCAC
Source organism: Boletus subparvulus (assembly GCA_038092515.1). Lineage (NCBI taxonomy): Eukaryota > Fungi > Basidiomycota > Agaricomycetes > Boletales > Boletaceae > Boletus > Boletus subparvulus. Next base: position 12,835 of record JBBPQL010000293.1, on the reverse strand, counting down.
CACCTATGTCCCTCCTGCTCCTCCAGTACCCGGTGAGTCCTGGACCACAATACACTCTATGTTGGCTTTGCTAATTTTTTTCTTGATGATTCATTCCATTGGCAGGACTCAGAGAAAATCCCTCACCCACTGGGAGTGTCATTTTTGATGTGCCCGATCCTGATGATTGGCATCCTCAAGATGGAGACGCCGATGTGGGACAATGTGTAGGTGGCAGCTCCCGAAGATCTGGTAAGCCCAATACAATTTAAATTATACGACCACAGTCTAAACCCTATCATTGGCTGACACCGGTTGTACATTAATATTATAGCTTCTGATGCATCCATGCGTGATGTCAGTGGTTCAGCAGCCGCCTATTCTCCTCAAGAATCCAATGCTGAAGTCCCTGCCAACTTCAAGACTGAGTATCACCCCCGAAGTGGCCATCCACCACTATTTCAGTTCACTGAGGATTTCGGCCATTTTGATGCACCCACCATACAACCAGACAAGAAGCCATGGCAACTGTTCAAAACTGAGGCTGACCTGGAGTTTGCTGATGTCGTCATCCAGGCCGGACTGACTGCATCTCATGTGAATGCCCTGCTCAGCATTATCTCGTGGGTGGTGAATCAAAGTGCAAAGGTCACGTTCAAGAACGAGAATGAGCTTCGTCTGGCATGCAATCAGGCAGCACAGGAACTGACACCAGTATGTTATCTCTTCGTGTATTTTCTTCACTGTATCTATCATATTGATAATTCAAGCACATTTTTTGTGCTTAGTTCACAAAGTTTGATGTCACAGCTGAACACCAGAAGGAACTAAAAACCTTCAAAGTACATGTTCAGCCACTATGGGATTGGGCACTCGACCTATTGAACAACCCCCTTGTTGCCCCTCACTTTATCTGGAATGCACAACACTTGTATAAGCATAATGGTGAGGAATACAAGCACTTCTACACGGAACCTTGGACAGGCGATCGTTGGTGGGATATCCAAGTATGTTGTCAATGTATAATCTCTACTACCTGTTGTTCACTGTACTATTTTCGTGAATGAAATTACTAGTCTCGTCTCCTGATGTCCCGAATGCTGTCCCCTTTGCTTTCATACTCTATGCAGACAAGACCCGGCTGTCTTCCCATGGAACTGTCAAGGCTTATCCTGTCGTGGCATGGCGTGCAAATTTGCCAATAGATACATATACAGAATGGCGAATGTTTTGGCAGTGGGTGTATCGTCAGTTGGTTACCGATCAAGTTACAGTGTTCCTGATTTTGGACCCGATGTGCTTAGAACCTCACCAATGTCAATGAGGTACCTGAACCAGTGAAAGAAGAACACAAGAAGTCATGGACAAATTTAAAGCGTGTCATCTGGCATAAGTCATTCGTGATACTTCTTGAAGCCCTCTTTCAGCTATCCCGGACTGGGTACAAACACAAGTGCTATGACGATGTTGTATGCTGGTTATTCCCATTAATCCTGATCCTCTTGGCAGACTATGAAGAACAGTAAGAGCGCTAATAAATTTTGATTATTTCTTTAATTCCTTTCACTGTCACAGATGCATGATGACCTTAATATGTGGGGCCAAGGGAAAGTGCCTGTGTCCGGTGTGCCTTGTTCCTCTCGAGGAACTGTGCAATCTTTCCAAGACATTCCCCACACGAACAATAAGCCAGGCGTTGAGAGATATCAAGTGTATCTCAGGAAGAAGTCTGAAGGTGAGGAGATCCTCAAGGCACTCGGCTTGTGGCCAGTCAACGTATGTTATTTTCAGTCAAATTCACATTTAATTTGGTATTAACTTAGGACTATCTGAATCATAGAACATATTGTGGGGTGTGGAAAACTCAGAACCAGAGGAAGCGATCAGTTTCAACTGCTTGCACTTCTGCCATGGTGGACTTTGGGGCAAGCACATGCTGGAGGACCTCAAAATAATCCTGAGAGCACTCGGGCAGGTTGCTTCCACGCAAGTAGAGGAGTGGTATGTAGTTTCCCGGTACCTTTGCTCCCAGTTCTTACAGACGAATATTATTGATTGTAACAGAGTATCTGATTTCCCGAGGTGGTGTAGTCTAGCCCACTTCGACACTGTGATGAACATCACCTTCTTGGATGGTAACAAACTGAGAGATCTCGCAAAGGTTAGTTTTACCATTGACAGCAGTGCATTTTTATCTGACTGGACCACTATATAATAAATATAGCAAGTATTCTATCTACTTGATGTCCTCACTGCGGCTTCAAGTCCAGAAGGATACTGCTTGCTGCGCATGCTTGGCGCCTATCTTCAATCTAGACGTTCACACGCACAAAACCCTTGCGATGATCGAGGCTGAACTCTTGGTTTTTGGTGACGAACTAAAGGTATTTAATATGTCAACTTTTTCATCCCTGAACTCTGTAATAACAATAGTATCCTGTACTAATTGTAAATACAGGGATATATTGATGCCGTTAAGCGCAGCAACATCACGACACTCAAACTTGACTGGGATTTCCCCAAGGCCCACCTGTGGAAACATGTCATATGGGACATTCGAAAAAAAGGGAGTTGCTCGCAACTACAGCACCTGTCCAAATGAAAAAATGCATGGTGTGCTGAAGGACGCATACACTGATCAAACAAATGGGAAGAATATTGAAAAACAGGTATGTTATTTTGTTTCTAGCTAATTATGGTCAATGGTCACTAGTTTACGATCATTTTCTATGAGATCCTCCGCATTGATCACCACCGCCTGGCCATCAAATTGATTAGAGGTCATATGGAATCAGAAAGTGAACACCATAGGACAAGCAAAGAAGAAGGTGAAGAAGCAGCAGAAGTTAATGAATCTGTCGCTGATAGGTTCACACCGGGACTGCCTGGGCTGACACACGTGCATCTTGGCTCTCCATGTCCGTCACCGTCTACTATCTCGGAGATCAAGGAAACGCACAGAAGGGATCGCGCATTTGAAAACTTTCGCCGCAAGTTCACTCAGTTTGTCAACAATTGCCTTCCTAGCTATGGCATGCAGCTTGACAGATGGACAAGATTCGAGCCGACATTCAAGGTACTGTAACAATCTTCTATTTTCAAGGAAGTCGTACAAATTTGAATCAAATGACTAGATTCATGAACACAGTTATCTCAAGGTTGACTACGCTTCTGAGGTCGATTGGAAGTGGGCTACTGACTACCTAAGATGTAGCCCCTCATTCCATGGCCGTCCATGGTATGACTGCACCCTTGTTCAACTCACAGAAGAATGTGCTGCGTTCGTTCGCCTCATCCTCCTGTTCAAGTGTACCATTATGGAGTCCGATTTCAGATTTGCACTCGTACAGCCCTACACAACAGGAACCGGCTCCCAATGCTGACTTGACCACGACCTCAAGCTTACCCGTGTCAAGGCAGTTCCTTGGTCACAACCAATATTCATACCAGTTGATTCAATCATCCGTGGCGCCTTGCTTTATCCCGATCCGACTAGCCACAATGACTTCTTCATAGTTGATCACATCGACGGAGATATGTTCCTCTGTACCATGTCAATGAGGCAACGATAGGGTCTGAATATTAGATTGGGTTATAATCATGATTCAGAGGTGTGGTCCAGGGCACTAATAACTTAAATCCTCATCATTGACAGTAGTACTTATCATTGACAGTGTTCCAATCAGATTTTGAGTCAGTATTATAATGTTCTCTATGGGTAAAGCACCAGCAGACTAATATCCAAGCCTCCAGTTATAGTGCCAATGTGTCAATGGCTGTTTGATCGCCGGGGGGAGAAATTGTCTGAATTGTCAATATTGATTCAGACATGTGCTTTTTGTCGTAGTTACTACAGTGTTACAGTCTCCTTGCAAATCCCCAATGGTCCGAGGTTGTGTCCAGCAACATGAACTGAATCCAGGATGACATCCGAGTCTTACACAACAGGAGCATGATTTGTCTCTGCTACTAGGTCTGTGTTACGATTCTTGCTTTCTCTTTTACTTAGCGCTCGTCTTGGACTCGCTTTCTCTTATCTTGACTTCTTACCGTTCCTTTGGAACGCCTTCCACCTAAATGCAGCTTCCCTTCTACGTGCTGTGCATGGTTCCCTTGTCCCATTCCCACTTACCTCCTACGGACGTCTTCCTTCTCACTGCATTGCCTTAATGCAGTCTTATCCCCACATATCGCATAGCCAAGCTTTCCGCTTATATCTGTCTCAGCTTAGGTACCACGAACACTGCTTGGTCTGTGCGCCGTATGTCCACATATTTAAACGACGACTCTTCATGTATTTCCTTTAACTTTAATCTACTTGATTCTCCCTTGTCACTGGATCTCTCTGAGTCTTCACACTACTCTCGAGTGTGTGCTCCCTTGTAAACTTCGTCCTTGAACTCCCAAAGCAACCGATTGTTGCTAGGAGTTGCTGCGGAAGCCCCCAGCACCCTTTGCTCTTGAAGACGCCCTTCAAGAATCCTCAGGCCCCTGTCTTTTCAAGTCTACGTTTGTCTCTACCCGAGTCAAGCGTAACAGTCTGACTGCATTTTAAATTGGCAAGACAATTCAGATCATGAGCTGATCACCAAAGTGGTCACCCATGGGAAGTCTATTAAGTATTATAATCAATGCTTCTGGCCACTCACTCTGAATCTGCCAGTGAGTTATGGGCCTCCCCTCATTTTTAGTTCTCTCTCAAATCACGCTTCATCTGAATCTATCCATAATGTCTCTGAATCAGACTAGAGTGTCGTCCCGGCAGGGTGCACGATGGCAACTGCAGTCTAAGGTCATCACCGACGGCTCGTTCAAGATCACCGGTCTTCCCAAGAAATGATAGTCGACAGACACATAATCTTGCAGTATCCACCCCTTCCACAATCCTAGAGGCTGCATGCTAATCGCTTGTATTATTGTAGGCACGGGAGGCATCTGAATCTGAATCAAACCTCATTGATATTGTGGTGTCCTGGACCACATCGCCGATTCGACTCAGAAAACACCCCTCCGCCACAGGGTATGTTCCAGTTGTGGAAGCTTGAATCAACCAGATGTAGGGAAAAATGTGTCAGTATCTCGAGTGGGTACTTATTAATATTGATCCAGTCACACTCAAAGAGTTCGAGGGGTAAACTTTCCGCAAAGATCTGTTGGCCCCAGGTCTCCTGCCATCGACAAAGAAGTCGACGCCGCCACCCACTGCCAACTCCTTCACTGCCCCATTGAATACCAGACCTTTGTTATTGTATGGGCAGTGGTATCCTTCGCCATCCAAACTGGTACTCCCACTCCCCCTGGACCACCATGGTGTATATGATACCCCACCACCCCTGGACCCAATTTGGACACCCCACCACTGTCATATTCACTGACATCCCCAGCGTCGTCAGCGTCTCCACCCACCCTGGACCCACCTGGCATCGAGGGCCTTACCGCCAAGATCATGTTTGCATCGTCGCCAAGTCTCGCAAAAGCAGAGACCATTCCTATTGTTCAATGAAAATCAAATATGTTTGCTTGACTCGATGGCCTACATGACCCCCCCATCTACCCCAGATATGCCTGTATTCCCTGTTGACATCCCTAGCGTCGTCGGCGTCCCCTTTCCCCCTTTCCCAAATCCCTCGATGGTATTCATGCCCCCCCATTTAAGCTATTCTGATTCCCGCCCTTGGATGAAACACCTCGTAGCATCTGCCACACTGCACCCAGTTCGCCGCGCATATCAGGATCTCAGGATTTACATGCGAGTGGTGGCCCATTGCACCCCTCACTTTCTCTGGCTTCCCAAGCAACTCGATGTGTCATATCAAAGAACCGGCAGAAATGGAACTTGAGAAGGAAGACATGCTCGATAATGATTCCGGGGAAAAAGTGAACAATGAACAATACATTCTGACAGTTGTGATCACGAAGCTAAAATATGCACCCATCCCTCTCGACTTCAAGAACCCTCCTTCAACCAACAGTGTCCCTGCTGGCATATTCAAAGCCCTTGTCGGAGACAAAATTAAAACTTGATGAACTGTTCACTCACAACTCAGCTCATGCGAAAATTTCGACCACTCACAGTGTCCCTCCCTCGATGATTTCGAAATGCCAGCCATTTCCATTTCTGCAAACAGATCCCGGTCGTGCTTTGTTGCAGATCCTGGCCTCAAGCGTGAGAGCATCAACTCACTAGATGTCTTCGCACCTGTGATCAAGCACCATTCGTCATGCATACCGTACACAATCCATTGCTCTCTAATGTGTAGATACCAGCTATCAACCTCATGAGACGTCTCGAAGTGCAGGCCCTCAAAGACAGGATTGAGGCGGTTACAGTGTTGGATGAGAAGTTCTAGATGATTCGTTCAGAAATCGCCAAGTCTTGTGGCATGACTGCAGCCTCCATCTGAATCAGTCCTACTTGCTCACGGAAGTTGTTGCCCTCTTTCGGACGCCACCTCAAGAGTCTGCGACAAGGGGGTTGGACGACAGTCAGATAGATGCTCGTGGTGAGCTTGGCCTTGCACTCATCCGCGATGTCATACAGCAAGGTCACACTGAGAACCTTTTTCTCTTGCAAACGAAACTCTGTGAAGCTGTCTCCCGTGTCAGGCAGGCTCAGCCTGCCCCTGCACCATCGAATACCATGGAGCTTGTCGTCCTGGTTCCCACCCTACCTATATCCTACCATAAACATAGAAGTTGAGGCCGCCTCCCACTGCCAACCCCTTTGTTGTTGTACAGGCAGCAGAATCCTTCACCACCCAAACCGGTATTCCCCCTCAACTATCCCCCAAATCCCTCAATGGCATACATGACCCCCCTAGTACCCCAGATACACCTTCTGAATCACCATTGTATTATTTCCCACCAACATCCCCAGCATCGTCAGCGTCTCCACCCAACCCAGCATCGAGGAACTCACTTATTTCTACATCATGCTCAATTATGACACCCTTCTGTCAATCCTAATACTCAGCAATGATCCCGTCACCCTCTCTGGAATGCAATTCTTATCATCGTAGGTCATCACCTGGTTCACCTGCCATTTGTCTGAATCATCACCATAATTCCAGGTTATCATCGGCTCTCTCAATGACTCAGACTGGCAAAAAGAACACCAGTTCGAGACTCTCAGTCAAAAGAAGAAGGATGACCTACTGTCAAGGTCATTCACAATGGCAAAGAGCATCTCATTGACATCAAAGTACGTCACCCGCATGGTTAGTCACCTTTCTTAATGTGTACATGTCTTGTAGGAGGTCAAGGTTGGTGACATTGTATTACTGGAACCGGGCAAGGTGGTCCCCTGCGATTGAATCTTCCTTTCTGGCTATAACGTTAAGTGTGACAAATCTGAATCAGTGGCTACCAACGGCGAGGCGGATGCCATCAAAAGGGCACCACTCAACTTTTCTGGCACTGAAGAATACACAGAATGCCGTGTGTCTTGGAGACGATGGCACCATCGGTAGGCAGCCAAAGCGTACCTGGTCCATCACATCTGGATTGTTTCATCAGCAGAAGTAGCAAAGTAATCAAGGGTGTATGAATCGGTCATTGACAATATGTCGTCGAAAGTTTTGCAGTGGGACAAAAAGCTTGAATGGGCGAATCATGATGGGTGAGAATCTGATTTCCCCTCCCTTTAATGTATCTCACCTCATGTCAGCCATGCGCACTGATGAGAATACTCTGTAAGATCATCATTTATGCACTGCTCAGAATCATCGCCATTTGCTATCATGACTTTGCCATCTGGCCTCCGCCGAGGTTGCACCGGAGTATTATAATGGACACAGATGTATGTATGTCAATTGATCTCACCCCGCTCCTCTTGTCCTCTAATCATGATATGAAGACCTCACTCATGAGCTCGCTCTCATTAGTGATGTCGGCATACAGTGTACCCTTCACATTTTCATAGTTTATCCTCATCGAGGCGCAAACCACAATTGATTTTCCCTCCATTTACTATGAACCCGCGAACCCATTGATAGCCCCATTAAATTTGGTGAACACAGGAAACCGCCACAACCCATCAATATGTCAATGGTCTATTCAAGGTCCTTGACAATGGTTACATATGAGACTGTCAATGCCGAGTCTAAGAGGTTTGCACCATCTGAATCTAAATTATTTGTTATTATTTAAATTATAGCTTCAATTAAAGTTAAGTTAAAATGCACATTGGCCGCATTGTCATTGCATTGGTCTTGGATTCAGACCCTCTGAATCACGATGTCGGTCGGATAATTACATCATCTCATAGCATTTCTGCTGACAGATTTTGGATGTTTAAATTAATGTCCCAGCGTGTTCCATGTCCAGGCTCTTGTAATACCACACATACAGGTGCGCAATTACATATGCCGATGCAATGATGACACTTTTCTTCCAGCAGTACTTTGTCATTGACATAGCCAACACAGGTACAATATGACATAAGAATCTCTTCACGCTACCCTTAAAACCCAACATCTGCGCATTCCAAAGCCTAGACTACATTCTCCTCGTACACCTGGGTCCCACTTTAAAAACTCATCAATTCACTAGCTTCGCCGGTATGCCTGAGGATTTCACGGATGCGCTGCATGACCTATCAGGGACCAGTGACGATGACCATCAAGATCTCTATGGTCCAGGTAATGGTGACAACAAGGGTGCAGATTCTGGCAATGAGCAGCGAGCTCGAGGCGTTATGCTTAATCCTACTCCAGACGCCAATGTACAAGAGCTCAGGAAGGTAAGCACGATTCATATTCATCTATCAATTTGGAACCGTTGCATACTACCGTAACTGTCTTTCAGGCTCTTGGACTTGCTCAACTTGCTTACTCAGACGCTCATACCAAGTTCCTTGATCTGACAAAGCGTTACAATGCATTGGCTAGCGAGATGGAAGCACAATGTTCGAGGAAAGGTGGCCACAAGTCCAAAGTTGCAAATTCTCTGGAGCAAGGGATTGGCAACACAGCCAAGAAGTATTGCCTATTGTATCATCTCTGGGTTCTGCAGTCCCTTTTCCTCATCAAATCACAGCCAGATATTGACCCACATAACCTCTCTCATTGGGAGACGCCTGAGGGTCAGACTATAGCCGAGCAGGCGGAACTCTTCCAAATGCTACCTTCCGAGCTCCATAAGTCATTGAAAACATTTCCCGAGTTCTCCCAAGTCGTAAGTAACATTCATTGTCTCATTCCATTCCGTAGCTGATCCACAATCCGCCATTAAGTTCTTGAAGGCTATGGCTGAGGAGTGTGTGAACATCGTCAAAAATATTAAAGATGTTTCGGCTGACCTCTTCTCATCTCTCAACATCAAGGCGGCGGTCTTCTCTGGTGAAAAATCTCTCAAAGCACTCGATCCCAAACTCTTGGGACTGCTCAAGAAACCCAGTGATTCTCAATACACACAGCTCTCTCCTATTCTCTTCGCAAATCCAAACGCAATGTGAGGGAACGAATTATTCAAGACTCCAGTTTTAGTGAAGGTAATTAAAATATGTTTTGCATTCTTCCTTCGGTTTGATTCATTTTCTTTTTGCAGATCGCTTGTGTCCTGATGTTTGGGAAAGCTAGCCTCTCAAACAAGAAACGTGGGGGACCAAAGGGGCGGGGGGAGCACATGGGAGCGCAGACCATCACGGAAGGTTTGATTGCCAGCACAGCTACAATGGTAAGTGTCACTCTCGTCAAATTATTTGTATTCTACCATTCTGATGCTACGTGTATTGTAACAGGTTAGGTACTTGTTATCTCATGACCCCGAGTTTACAGTAAAGGGGGAAGCGACCAACATCCCATATCAGAAGGACTTTGAATTCTACCTGAAACTACTCCTGCACCCGGAAAGACGAAGATGGGCAGTTGAAGTCATCGACTTCTTCAACACCGGTGTATTTGGTGCCAAGTCCCTTGGTTCCCAGTCAACGAACAATCCCACCGGTGTTTCCACTGACATCCGCTCATGGGAAGACAAACTACTATTAGAGACCGGGAATGACTTTGGACCCAAGCTGCCTTCTTCCCCATCACATCCACCTTCTGAACCTCCTGTCGTTTCCAACCCTGGACCAAACCCTCTTTCAGGAGCGATGGACACTGTCTCAGCAGTTGTCCGTGAACCACCCGCTCCCCACTTCCCACTGCCGGGTCCTGTCAGCGCACCCTTGGACTCAGACTCAGATGGTGGCCCTCCGGTTTCAGTGCCTTCCCTGGCGGTCGATGCAGCAAGGCCTAGACCCAGGCTTCATGCGCCATCCAATCTCATGCCCCCATCCATCAGTGCACCTCAGCCCCCTGGCAATGTTCGCGCCATGCCTGAGACCTCCTTGTCCAATGGCCAGATGACCAACATGACAATAACTCTGTCAAACTCTGTCAATGCTGAACTACAAGTCGAAGTTGCCCGACTTTCCATTAATCCTGGACCAGATCCTGTTCAGTCTGCCCCAAAGTCAAGCCGTCATATGAGGGCTACTACCTCTAGTGGAAGTAAGTCGAAAGTTGGAGCCATCGCAGCATATCCAGCCTTAGAGGCTCCCAGTGAGTTGGGGGAAATTCCTGTGCCAGTAGCACCTGTTGGGCGAACTACACGCAGCAGGAAGAAGGCAACCAATTAGGATTGACATTATTACTTCTCTCAGTCTTTTACATTCTGTGTCAATAGTCTATTCGCCCTCCATTTAACCATCTAGTATCATTCTCAATGGCACTGCAATGGACGTTACTACATTTGGATGATTATGCAATCATTGAAGGTGCTGAAAACACGCATAGTGCGAGCGGAGTTCAAATCTTCTCTTCCCTCTCAACCATGACAATGTCTCGACAAGTCTAAGATACCCACCCCTTGACACTTGTATATTACACTCCTGCGTTGTGTTCAGCTGGGTCCACGTCCAGGCATAATGGTCATGTTTCAACGACCTGACCTGGACTGGATCCCTTAGACTCCTGGATGTTGATCTGCTTAATTTCTTTGACAGTCCTACTAGGCTATGAATTTCTTGTCGGTGATGTTGTCGTTGTCACCCAACACCAATGGTAAGTCAGTTTAATTTATCAGTTTATTCCATTCTCATGGATAGAGCATTCTACTTTAGACTGACTCCTGGTCTTATTTGATTCACCCTTGTCACTCTTTGTTTGTTTCCTGGACCCAGCTTCCTGTATGTAGCAACCTGCTTCTTCTGTGCTCACTCTGACACTCCACCAACTCGAACGTTTCTGATTCTGCCTCGTCTCTGTTGATACCCCGTTGCTTTGATTCACATTGCTGGAACTGGGACTGGCCTGTAAGTGATTCCACTGATTCATACTCTCGATGTCCTAATGGATCTCCTCCAGACTCTCATTCTACTGTATCCGTAAAAACTTGAAGTACGCTGCATGCAAATTGGGCAGCTATTTCACGGGAGAAAAGTGTAATTGGAAAATGGAGGATGTAGATGGTATTCCATGCATTGAAATTCAATTACTATTACCACACGCCATGGAAATGCCCATTTGACCATTAAAATGTCGACCCTGTTAAGCTTGACTCGGGTAGAGGCAAACGTAGACTTGAAAAGGCAAGGATTCAAGGGTTCTTTGAAGGGCATCTTCAAGAACAAAGGATGCTGGGGACTTCTGCAGCAACTCCTGGCAATGACCGGTTGCTTAGGGAGTTCAAGGACGAAGGTTACAAGGGAGCGCACACTCAAAAGTAGTGCGAAGACTCAGAGAGATCCTAGGGCAAGGGAGAATCAAGTAGATTAAAGTTAAAGGAAATACATGGTGAGTCGTCGTTTAAATAAGTGGGCATATGGCGCACAGACCAAGCAGTGTTTGTGGTACCTAGGCTGAGACGGATATAAACGGAAAGCTCGGCTGTGCGATAGGTGGGGATAAGACTGCATTGAGGCAATGCATGTGGGAAGGAAGACGTCTGTAGAAAGTAAGTGGGAACGGGACAATGGAACCATGCACAGCACATAGAAGGGAAGCTGCGTTTAGGTGGAAGGCGTTCCGAAGGAACGGTAAGAAGTCAAGATAAGAGGAAGCGAGTCCGAGACGAGCGCTAAGTAAAAGAAAAAGAAAGAATCATAACAGACCCCACATGATAGTGCTGTTTTGTGCCATTGACACCTGTCATAATGGCATTTCAATTGAGCAGATGCCTTCTGTCGCCATGGTGCATTATTCGTCATCATAATGTTACCACCCCATATGGTAATCACATTGTAATGTCATTGTACAGCATTGTTAACTTTTCTTAACCATTAACTGATCATTTACATGTGGCATGATTATAATGTCCATTATAAGTAGTTGTTATGTCATCCAATGATGCGTGGAATTTTCTGACAATTCGGCAACAAATGCCAACTCTGTGGCAGCAACAAATTGTATAATATATTTTGAATATCTTGTGAGATATGTTAACACAACAGATGCTTAGTTATTGTTTAGGATAAATTTGGTCATATTATTCTTCCTCTTTCGGAAGACTAAGTTTCTCTTACAGAGTCAAATACATTTTCTCGTGATGTTGTAGAATATTTATTGCAAACTTATTGTTTTTCCAAGGCGGAATTTCATCAGTAAAACAGTAGTTTTTGCATAGAGGCCACAGACCTGTATAGATTGCAAAAACTGTACCATCTTGAGATAGACTACTATTGCAAGGCCTGTTAATGTGGCAAAGTGTGTTGAATGGTATAGCAAAATGGATACAAATTTGTGGAGTACAAATATACAAAATTGTTGCACAAAGTGTACTACTAGTAAAAAGTGTACTAAAAGTGTATGCCAGTGCCACTGGCAGTGCAAAGTGTAGCAAATAGGTATAGTACCAAAAGTGTAGTGAAAGGTGT
>JBBPQL010000292.1:0-33267 GCA_038092515.1 Boletus subparvulus | reverse complement strand
GTTCACTCGTATTATATGATAATCTCCCCCTCTGTCAAGATGACCAAAACGGGCTGCCAACGAATGTAATCTCTCGCGGACGATTATTTGGACTGATAACATTTATGTAGTTTTTGTGATGTTGGCAGGGATATTGTGCGCATGCGTAGTACGCGTACCAGCCTGAGTGTGACCAAGATGCCCGATGGCAAAGTTTGGATCATCAGTCATTGAATCAATGGGTCACCGACGGTAAGTTGAGTGGCCCATCTGTAAGTCGAAAAAGGTGTTGATGTTCTAGGTTCGCAGACTAGTGAGTTGTTTTACGAGGTATCTGATTTTGGTCCAGCTTGTTCGGCCGAATAGATGTATGTATTTCGTACTTCAAAGCTTCATCTTTCTGATCCGCAGCGTCTGAAATGATCATGGCCGCATGCAGTGTCTGCTCCCAGATACTATAGTCACAACTAAGTACCCTTCCAAGGAGTGATGAGAATGAGTGTCTGCCTTCCGTTGACCCCGTGGTTGAGCTCGATCGGAGATATAGGAGTATAGCCTAGCCATGTCTTGCATGACATAAACGCAGGTACTAACTCATGTACGCTTTCAGTCAAGCCCCGCTTCGTGTGCGGGTGGGCCTTGCGCAGGCGTACATAGACTTGACTTCTAGAAAACCCGCGGGCCTTAACAAGACACCCAGTTTCCGAATGAACTTGCTGACAGTTCGAGGTCCAAATGATTTTACGAAAATGTTCGCTAGTCAACACAAGGGATTCATTTTACATTCATTGGACAATCATATTAACATGTCCAGGACTACGCAACCAAGCGACACTTAGTCATACAACAGAAGAGACAAGCATGTTCGTCATGGGCGACAGCGCCATCGACACAGTCAGGGTGTCATTCCAGCCGGTGCCATTGTAGTAAGGGGTCTCACTGAGGATGTAGTCTGTGTCCAAGGAACCTGCACCCCAACCAAGGTAGCCGAGGATAACTGTACAGCACGTTGAGTGTTGTAGATAAACCATTGTACGATCGGAAGACTGACCATCAGAGTTGGCAGCCTGATAGCCAATTTGTTGGGAAAGGTAGCCGACACAAGAGTCGACGTTACCTCCACCGGTTTCAGTGTTCAGTGCCTGCCGCCCGTTCTCGCGAAGCCAGGTGGACAGAGGATACCAAGAACTCTCAATGTTGTTCGTCGCGCATTCCACGTGGGATCCACTGGCATTATACTGAACCAATGACAAGGAAAACAAATTCAGGAATGTGGCTTACGAGTTGTCAGAGTCGAGGTACTTGTGAACGTCCATCACGAGGTTGGTGATGGTCCCGTCAGGGTTCCTCACCGTGTCGAGCGCCGCAGCAGAACCGCTCGAAACAAAGGTCTGGGCGGACGTGTAGTTATTACCGGGAAGAAGGATTGTTTGCGATGTGGCACCCGTGGAACGAATCGCAGTCACTGCAGCTTGAACGGATCCGGCCCATGTTATGATGTCCTACGCACACCCGTTAAGTTTTGTTGGAAATCATGATTTGAAGTAGACTCACGGGAATATCGTGAGGCTCGTTCATGCTGCAATTTGTCAGCCAACTTGAACGAACGTGGTTCAGACAACCTACAGTCCAAATATGATTCGGCTCTCGTCCTTCCAGTAGTTGGCAATGTTACACCAGAGCTCAGCAAAGATCTCGTTGCTGGGGCCACCCTGACCGATGATCTGCGGACAAGCTATTTCAGATCAAGGACCACTGGCACATCACGGGGACAGGACCCACCTCGCCATCATACCGAGCGTAGTTATGGATGTCGATTATACAGGATGCACCAGTACTTAAACATGCATTGACGAGCATGTTGTAGTTGGCAAACTGGGTCTCGTTTAGTACGCCGGTCATCTGGTTGTACGTGAGATACTGCCAGCCGACGGGGAGACGGAACAGGTTGTAACCGTCGTCCTTAACAAAGTGTTGCATCTGACCAAGGCCATCGGCACCTATACACATGCGTGAACAACGAGCCAAGATGCGCGACGCAAAAAATCATCTCACAGCCTAGTTGTGTGAGGGGTGGGCATGCGTTAGTGGCGTCACAAGTACCATCTGTGCCGCATCCGAAATCTGCCGGATCATTAGACGGAGTTCGCCTCGCGTGCAACACATAACATACCAAAGCCTGGGATGTTGACACCGGCGAACTTCAAAGGCTGGAAAGTCTGCGCGCCAACGGCGGCAGCAGAAAGGGCAAGAGTAAACAATGACTTGGAGGCCATCTTGCGTGTGGAGAGGGATGGGGCGCCGGGGAGGGTTTTATGTCGTTCGTCATCCTGGAAACATTGTACCAAAAATAATACCTGGATGCGATTTACTAGACAAATTGCATCAGTCCCTTAGGTATGTAGAATCAATTACTTCTGACTTGCCTCGGAAATAAAGCTCGGTGTCGAGTTCCGACCGCCATTCCGACAATTCAGCAGTTTCACCTCCCAGCGTCGTTCAATCGGCTGTTAGAAGTAGCATTCAACGCGAAACATCTTGTAAAGGGCATGTTTCGCAGAGGGCTGATGGTACTCGGAGGTGGTACAAAACGAGTAAATTTGAGAAGCAACGAGAGATCAGACGTGACATAACCTAAACTTGTACAGAATTATTGTTTATGAGATGGATTTTGATGTGGCTCGGAGGAATGGTTTGATCCCATATTTACTCTGAACACATGGTTATTTATCCTTGTTGATTTCACAGGCTCTTGCCTTCCAATTATGGCACTACGTGTATTGTTCGTCGACCGATATCTCTGTGAGGCCCACTGTGCTTTGCCACTGCTACTTAGCACAACTCAAACACGCGAAATCACACGGAAATCCGGTTCAATCCTCCGAGGCACCTCCGCACAGGTTTCCACGCATTGTCGCGATGATCCAGACCGGCCTTATACAGAGTGCGCACGATGATCTCGTGACAGACCTGTCCTATGACTACTATGGACTTCATCTCGCTACCTGCAGCCTCGATCAACGGTAAGATTTGATGAAAGCGCGTCTCAGCCACTCCCAACCGATTTCAGAATCAAAATTTGGCAGCTAGATGAAACTGAAGGGACCTGGAGCGTAGAAGACGAATGGAAGGTTATGTCACTTCTCTATGGCATTGAGTACCAGGTGTTAACCGCTTTTTTGTATAGGCACATGATGCTGCTGTCTCGAGACTAAGCTGGGCCCACCCAGAATTCGGCACAATCCTCGCGTCAGCGTCGTTCGATCGGACCGTCAAAATTTGGGAACAGACCTCCTTTGCAGCTGGTGGTGATGTCCAATCTAACGGATCCGTGCATACGCAGACAGCAGTTTCCGGTGGTAGCTCTTCGTCAAGATGGGTGGAAAGAGTGGTCTTGCTTGATGCACGTGGCACAGTGAGGTCGGTGGAATTCGCACCGCACCATTTTGGATTGAAATTGGTATGTATTAACGTGAATTTGACACTGTTCTTCCATCTCAACCTTGCTCAGGCAACCGTCTCCTCCGATAACCACCTTCGGATATATGAATGTCTAGAACAATCTTCGTTGGCTACCTGGCAACTCTGCGAAGAGGTGGATGTCACATCACTTCCATCAATGTCTTCTCCCTCGTCGCTTTCTGTCGCATTTGCGACGCCCACACAAACAAGTGCGACACTCGAGGGTGCATCTGCGTCTCTGGTTGCCCAGGCACTACAGCAATCACAAGTTCCAATGCAACAAAGACCTGGGTTGGGTAACCGAGAAGCCGATGGTGGATGGTGTGTATCGTGGTGTAAAGAGAGATATTGGGGCGAAGTCCTTGTGGCCGGTTGTGGTATCTCTGGAACTGTCAAAGTACGCAACTTCTTCCAATCCTGCTCTAGTTTGAACTCGTTGTTGAACCTTTGTAGATAATACAAGTATCACCCTCTCGCCGACCAACAACGCTACTGACGCTCGATCCAACTCCCTCTGGGGCTCTCAAGCCATCGGAGACTAATTCAGGGACAGGACCGTCTGGTGATGGGGAAGCGCCAACACCATATGCAATCACCTCTGTTGCGTGGGCGCCATCCTGCGGGCGATCATATCATCTCCTCGCAACTGGAGGAAGAGATGGCCATGTGAGAATCTGGAGAGTGAAACCAGCCGAAGAAAACGATGATGCCGAGGCGGAGGGAGAACCGAGATGGACAGGCACGGTCGTCGCAGACTTTGATCACCATAAGTTTGTCTATTTCACCCCTCCCTGCGTGCCGTATTGATCACCCATTGCAGGTCGGCGGTTGGTCGGGTAGAATGGAACATAACAGGGTATGATTGCTGCGGCAGGGTTTACCTTCTTGAGTTACTGACACGTACCTCAGTACTGTTCTCTCGTCAGCTGGCAATGACGGTCGAGTTCGGCTCTGGAAAGCCACAATTGGAAGCGTCTGGAGACCTGCAGGTAGCATCGGAGTTGAACAGTCT
Organism: Boletus subparvulus; assembly: GCA_038092515.1. Classification (NCBI taxonomy): domain Eukaryota; kingdom Fungi; phylum Basidiomycota; class Agaricomycetes; order Boletales; family Boletaceae; genus Boletus; species Boletus subparvulus. The sequence goes on along the minus strand of JBBPQL010000292.1, from coordinate 28,814 downwards.
GAAGATTCACCAGATGCAGACGCAGTCATGGACGATAGCGCTGTTGGTGAATAGATGTGTGGTTTGTAATGGTTGGCTGGATGTAGTACAGACTGCCTCGAGGAACAATAATAATAATGTTGTTTCACGGACTGCCATTGTGTGATGCCTACGTGACTGGACTCCCGCAACCAGTCCGGTTGCCTCCGGACTCCGGAGAGCCATCGGTCCCGTTGATCACCTCTTCACTAGCCACGAGGGGTGCGATGATAGAACCAAGGTCCCTTTAAAATTCACCACAACCACAGCGTGAATAACATATACCCGGTACCGCGGTCATCCTGATTGATAGCACTACATACATACCAGAAACGATGGCGCAATCTGGGTCATTCACTTCCAATCATTCTCCAGCAGCGCGACTAACCTCGATCATCTCTTATCTCAGGAGTCCGCGCTACAGGGTCGTCGTTTGCCGCAACCTTGGCCCCGATGTAATGCCACTTTTGGAGAGTAGGCACGAACTGGAGGTATGTTCGCAACCTCGGGATACTATTTGGGCTGGTCTGACACTGCAGTGGCTAGTTGGTTATCTGGCCGGAGGACCGTCCATGCGATAGGAAATGGCTTTTGGAGAATATCCCTGGTGCAACTGGGGTAATCGTCATGCTCACAGACAAAGTATGTCCTTCATGGACTGACAACTCGTACATGTTCATGTTTGACCCCGTTCCCAGGTCGACTCGGAGCTCCTGGACAAGGGTCAGTACAGTCACGACAAGCACTCCAAAGAAATCTGAGCCTGATTTGAACTTGTGGCTTCTAGCTGGTTCTTCTCTCCGAGTCGTGTCGACGATGTCTGTTGGTTATGGTGAGATTATCCTTTCGTCATGACGTGATTCCCCATCCTACTCCCGCCAATGGGCTGGCTGCACAGAACATATTGATCTCAAGGGTGCCGCGAAAAGGGGACTCAAGGTTGGTTATACCCCTGACGTTCTGACTGATGCAGGCGAGTTGGGCCTACTGGTATAATTTCCACCCTTAAATCTATCATGTAGTTGCCGATCTTTCCGTGATGCTGGTACTGATGGCGGGAAGAAACGGTGGAGTAGGGTACTCCCTCGTGCAAAATGGAGGGGTATGTGGTTCAATTCGAGTGAACATGCATTCGAGCCATACTAACTGACGACATCCACAGTGGCCAAATTTCTCGTGGGCTCCTTTCGGACTTTGCGGACCACAGCTGAGCACGACAGTACTTTCTCCAACGCGCAAAGTTGGTTTCATTGGATTTGGTCGAATAGCTCAAGCAACCTTGTCACGCCTAGTGCCATTCGGCATCACGCATTGCCTGTATTCGTCGAATCCCTCTTCCCCGCCGAACCAACAGCGTGACGCAGAACTGCAAAAGAAGTACAACCTAAAGGCGGTCTCGAAGGTGGACCTAGAAGAACTGGCACGCGAAAGTGATGTTTTGATTGTTCTCGCACCGGGTGGTTCAGGGACCTATCACCTTGTCAACGAAGACTTGTTGAGGAAAATGAAGAAGACCAGTGTTCTCGTGAACGCGAGCAGAGGGACACTGGTGGATTCAGATGCGCTCGCGAAGGCACTCCGAGAGGGATGGATCTGGGGTGCAGGGCTTGATGTTGTGGAGGGCGAACCGAATGTGCCGAAAGGTCACCCCCTGGTCAAGGAGCCAAAGTAAGCTGGGACACTTGATGATCTACGCTCGGCTCATTCTCCGGAACGTTGCAGATGTGTTATCATTCCACACATTGGGAGTGCGACTCTGGAGACACGGAAGCATATGGCAACATACGCTGCCCAGAATTTGATTGGTGCTATCTTCGGCGGGGATATGCCGGCTCAAGTTGATGTCTCTGCCTTTTCCTGATCTCAGCGTGTCGAATCCGAGGAGATATGTATGTCCATGAGAAAGTTACGTTGGCAATAGGACGTCTCAAATAGCGGTACATAACTTGAAAGTCGGACACTGATCAGGAAGAAGCAACGTGCGCCGATATGTAGATGCGGCTGTTCTTCTGGTTACCTCAGGGTCATGGGTGCGCGCCTTCCGAGCTGACTAAGCTTTTTCATTCGTTCGCTTAAAGGTTTGCTTGAGAATGACCTTGGCCTCGTCACCTTTTTCCTCCCGCGATAATGACAAAGTTCATCCTCGTTTCTGGAGGCGTGGTCAGTGGGATCGGCAAGGGCGTCATTGGTGCGATGCAACGTCTTCCGTGCCCATAGATCAATGTTCATCTCGTTCGACGCGTAGCCTCTTCGACCGGTTTGCTCCTGAAAACGGCTGGCCTCAAGGTCACAGCAATCAAGATAGACCCTTATATGAACATAGATGCCGGTACTATGCGACCCACCGAGCACGGTGAGATCGTGACAAATGACGTTTTTTGGTCTGGTTCCTGAGTATCCTCACTAGGTGAGGTATATGTTTTGAATGATGGCGGTGAGGTGGATTTGGATTTGGGAAACTACGAACGCTATCTGGATGTCACACTATCGAGGGATAACAACATAACTACTGGTAAGATCTATCAAGAAGTGATCGATAAGGAGGTTTGTTTGCGTCCAAGTGATTCATCTTGCCGTGTTGAGCTTTAGCACAGAGAAGAGGCGAGTATCTTGGAAAAACGGTCCAGGTGGGATTATGTTCGCCATCAGCACATATGAGAGCCTGACGGGCTGCTCGGTAGATCGTACCCCATGTCACGAATGCTATCCAAGACTGGATAGACCGTGTCTCGAAAATCCCAGTCGACAATTCTGGCGAGGAACCGGACCTTTGTATTGTAGAGGTACGCGCGATCGCTCTTCTTGAATGGAAATACCTCAAGTGCCTTCAGCTCGGAGGAACTGTCGGAGACATAGAATCCGCCCCCTTCATTGAAGCTATGCGGCAGTTCCAGTTTCGAGTTGGGCACGATAACTTTGCTCTTATACATGTCTCGCTTGTACCAGATATGCATGGCGAGCAGAAGACTAAGCCTACACAGACGACCGTCCATGCTTTGCGAGGGCTGGGATTACTTCCTGATTTAGTGAGTCGTAGTTTCTGTTGGGATTTTGACGTATTTAGCCAAACTCGAATATTATAGATTGCCTGTCGGTTGCTGGGACCCAAGCAATTGGAAAAAACGACCAAGGAGAAGATCTCCATGTTTTGTCATGTCGCGTCTGAGCAAGTGGTTGGTGTGCATGATGTGACTTCCGTGTATCACGTCCCGCTATTGCTCCAGGCCCAAGGAATTGTTGACTATCTTCGCAAGCGGCTGAACCTCCCGTCTGTCAAGATTCCGGAGGAGATGATATCTAAAGGTTTATCTCTCGGCGTTAAATGGAAAAGTATGATAAAAAAGTATGTCTTGATATCCTTTGTATCTCGGACACGATCCCTTCTCCTCATCACCACACCAGCCAAGAACGCCTCTTTGACCAGGTCAAGATCGTCCTGGTTGGGAAATATACTGACCTCAAGGACTCGTACATGTCTGTCATAAAAGCTCTTGAGCACTCCGCGTTTCGCGTCAAGCATGAGCTTACCATTCAGGCTCGTTAAGCCTTTCGGATTGTACAATTATATGCTTATTGGAGAAAAACATAGTGGGTGGAGTCTTCGGACCTCGAACCCGGTACACAGGTGTCCGATCCTGCTAAGTACCACGACGCATGGCGCAGTGTCGTGGGTGCCGGGTATGTCATCTGACTTTATTGAGTGACTACGCTAAGACCATTGGTCAAGGGGTATTCTCGTCCCTGGAGGTTTTGGACAGCGTGGGACAGAGGGTATGATCCTCGCAATTAAATGGGCACGGGAACAGAAAATACCATTCTTGGGAATCTGTCTTGGGTTTCAAATGGCCGTATTGGAGTGGGCGAGGAGCGTGCTTGGCGTGCACGGTGAGCCCCGACCTCTCCCGATGAATACCCTGACTTTATGGCTTCTGTTGACCCGAGGATGCAGACGCGACGTCGGCCGAGTTCCAACCTGATGCGGCTCACCCTTTCATCGTCTTCATGCCTGAAATATCGCGCACGCACATGGGAGGAACGATGCGTCTTGGTCTACGCCCGACGGTTTTCCAACCTTATGCTAACATTACCGATTCAGAGACGTCTTCCTCTGAATCTCCGTCTACTCCTATCGCAGACGGTACCGGCCAAGGTCACCAAGCCACTGATGGCATCCATCCTTCGACGTCGACGTGGTCCAACACACGCAAACTCTATGGCAACACAGACAAGGCGTGGGAACGTCATCGTCACCGTTATGAAGTGAACCCTGCAGAAGTCGCCCGTCTTGAGGCGTCGGGGCTCACCTTTGTGGGAAAAGACGAGCGTGGCGAGCGAATGCAGATTTTGGAACTCAGGGACCACCCATTCTTCGTGGGGCTTCAGCCCCACCCTGAATTTTGTTCTCGGCCGTTGAATCCGTCGCCGCCGTTCCTTGGCTTCGTTGCTGCTGCGTGTGGTGTCTCTGTGTTCGAGGAACAACTGGAAGAACAGATGAGGTCCTTCAAGCCGCCGCATCCAGAAGATGTCATGGTCAGCGAAGAAGTATTGAGGGCGCGGACGAGGGAGCGTCCCATTAGCAGCGGAGTCACACCCGTGCGGGCATCGCCTGAATTGCATTAAAGAGGGCAAAAGCCGTCCCAGTACAAAGTCGTGTGCTATTAGGGGCAATAAGCCCATTCTGACTGTACGTCACGGTGGATATAAGAAGATGCGTCCCACCGCATCTTGGGACGGTGAATCGAAGCCCGAGCATATATTTCCTCAATGACTGCCTTAGCGATGGTGTTGTATCGCAACATATTTCTCCAGACAATCGATCCTTCCATCATCAATGCCACCGCTTCGGTTTCTTCCTCCGCGTATTCGCACCCTCCCAAACCGAACGGTTCTTGGACTTGACCCTTCCAAGCGAGGAGGGGCCAGCAACCCTTAGACCGTCAACGAAGAGACCTTTCGTCTTCTCCGACTGAGTGCTCTGTTCGTAAGCCTCCGTAAACTTCCTTGGAAACCTCGTGAGAGCCGGTATCGAGACATTGAAACATTCAGAAGCCCAAGAAGAAATGCCTGCTAAAACGGCAGTCGGTTGCAATCGCAGTGGGGGCGTGAGGGGGAGGTAATATCCTAGCAGAGAGGCAGCCGTACGCCGAACTTCGGCAGGGTCGACACGGCGCTGTATCTCCGCGAGCGCAGGCTTCAAGAACTCGGTGGTCAGGGTGGACGACTGTGGGGAAAGAGAGGCAAGTTGGCTATCGAGGACGGAGATCGGGAGTGGTTTTATTGGGAGGCTAGTCAGTTGCCAATTCATGTACCCTGCTTCCCAAGGCAATAACAACAAGTCTGCGCGTACGATGGGTTTGTTACCCTCCTTCCCTTTTCCAGGTACGAAAGAATCGACGCCTCGGGCCATCCTCCCTATCCGGTGGATATACATGGTCTCCTTGCTTGGGATACCGATTTGAATGACCCTTGTCACTCCAGGATAGTCCACTCCTCTCGCGCTGACGTCTGAGCTGACCAGTACGGTCGGTTTTCCGTTTTGGGTCTTTCCAGCCTTGTGAAACAATACCCGGGTCCGATCTCTATCCGACTGCTTCATTTTCGAGTGCATCGTCACGATCTCCGTGGTGTCGTCAGGTAGTACTTCTTCCGCTAGTGAACGCAACAATATCGAGAACAATTCCGTCGTTTGGACAGTCGGACAGAAGACGATCACCTTTGAGCTTGAACCGTGCGTGAGCTGATCATGCGCCAGCAGTTTTAGTAGGGTTGGAAGTTGGTCGGAAGCCATTGGACACAGCGTCTGGAACTGTTCAATGTGATTGTGGGTCGTAAGTTCGTCGTCACTGGGTACCGCGAGTTTAGTATGGGACGCAGGTTCACCGTTTCGACGTATTAAATCCGATTCTGGTGGCGCAGCGTCGATGAATGCGTGGTTTTGGGACAGAATCCATGACGCAAGTTGCCGGACAGCGCGCGGCATGGTCGCGCTAAAGAGGAAAGTTTGGCGAACGGGAGGTCGAGGAAGAAAGGAAACAATTGCATCGATATCATCGCGGAAACCCATTGAGAGTAGTGTGTCTGCCTCGTCTAGAATCAACTGGTTGCCAGTTAGACGCAAGACACACGTAGTCAAAAGCTGGAAACTTGCCATAGGGCAGCCTTTAAACCCTTGTCGAAACTCTGGTTCGTTGGTCAGGAGATCCCTCAGCCGTCCAGGAGTCGCGACCACAATGTCCCGTGATGACTCCATCCAGTCTTTCATTTGCCGCGCCTTCCCGGCGCCGCCGACCAGCAACTGCGCTTCAAAATCTTTTTGGTGTGTAGTGAGCCTCTGTGCATCGCTTGCAATCTGAATGGCCAACTCCCTTGTAGGTGCGAGGATAAGCGGGCCCACTGAGCGACGTCGGTATGCGAGTCTGGCGCTCCTTGCGATGTGAGGAGAACTTTCGAGTCCAGCATTGATGACAGCGAGTTTTGCGTGATGCTCGACGTAATTGAGTCTTGACTCGATGGCTGGGATGATGTATGCAATGGTTTTTCCGGTACCTGTCTTGGCTCGAACAAGGATGTCGCGAGGGGTATTCCAGTCGACTACGGGTGGTTTCCAATCGGGCGGGAGGGGACTGGGAAGGTGCGGAGGGACAACTTCTTCTGGATCCCAAGGGCGAGCGAGGTCGGGCAAGAGGGCAGTAACGCGCTCCTGAACTGGAGTCATTGTCTCAAGTTGGAGAGGATGGGCTGTAAGTGCTTTGAGTGTATCATGGTTGACCCAGTCTTTCAGACATTTGAACGACAGGGAAACCTCATTCGAAGCACCATCGTCTGTATTTCTATTCTCGTTTTGGTTGTCGTTGGTTGCAGCGAAGCCGTCCCCGACAGTGGTGTCTACATTGAGCCCACTACCGTCACCAGAAACCGCCTGCTCTGTGTTGGGAAGCGGTACCGCAGAGGACGAGGACGCGACAGCGTTCAGGTATCGTCGCGCTAGGGTATGGCTGGGACAAGCTTGAATACATTTGGGTCCGTCAGAGGACCATAGACAGCACAGAGAAACTCACGAAAACGGAGCACGGCGAGTCTGCTCGCGGTGGTAGAACATGCCACGTGCCGCACGACCCCGTAAATCGACCTCGTCGTCACTGCAGACATCCTGCTCACCTCGTGGGGTTCGGCTGACTCAATTTAGGTTAATGTACGTAAACATGGACCAAGCAAAAAAAAGAATAATCAAAATGCATTAAGGGGGAATCAAACCCCCGGCGGGTCGATGGCAACGACCCAGGTTACCACTACCCCATTAATGCAATGTTATACATTTGCCAAAGAATGATGCAGAAGATAAGATTTCCTGTCAGATATTGGTATCATAGAAGGAGCCTAAGGTACAAGATAAAGTAAAGACAACACAAGTTACAAACTATGGTCTAAGTTCAGTCAACTTGATAATAGAGTATTGCCCAAGGAACCGCTTGTATCCTTTGTGTCTACTGATTCAGATAGCATAGACTCAACACCCTTGGTGGGCCAGACCAGATGGGAAGTTCAAAGGCCTCCACCATGATCTCACCTTCCCTCGCACCCTGGCGCCACTGCACATGGCTCAACTCTGCATGGTTGAGCAGCCACCCAGGGTCAATGTGCAAGGTCAACGCCAACAACTTGATACTGAGCATTGTGCAGCACACCGAAATAATCATTAACATGGTAAAGACAATGCTGATTGGAAAATGCATTGAGCCAGTGATGTGTGCTCTGTGGCGAATCGAACATACCCCCCCATGATACATGGTTTCATGCAGCTTTTCGACCAAGAGTGGTTACTTAAAGTACTGTATGTATTGGATAACTTGAGCAAGTGACTACTTGCTGGAATATGCAAAGGATCAGTCATCATGAACCCAATTATGATGAACAGAAGTGATCCTAATGCCCATTACTTTACAAATCCGAGTCATTGTGGAGGTGAATATGACTTACCTAATGCATATGCGTACATGACCATCCCTCTGTATAGTCTGAGCGCTGGAACAGAAATTGTGGTCAAGTTCACTTACTCCTTCAAGAACTGCCAAAGAAAAGTGCCTGTTTGCAAGTATTTGGGACTCATCACGAATTGATAGATTTTGAGCCCAAACAATAAGCTGTGGAACACCAGTGGCAGAACAAATAACCATGCAATCATGGGTACATATGTGGAGAGGCTTTGGACCCCCTTGAGGTATCCCAGCTAGCCTGGCTTGCACATAAGGCCACAACACAACTAAAAGCACTGAAGAGCCCAGCATAGTAACTATATAAGCCCCAACAGCAATGCCCCTGACAACCAGGCTATGAGTGAATAGATACCACATGTGTATTGTGATAGTGACTAGTTAGTTTGTGCTGAAAAATCAGAGCCAACTGCCACAAAAAGGGTGTCGACACGCCTTGACAGAGGGCCATGGCACTGGTTGTAATGCCATAGTACAAAAAAGCAACCAGAATGAGGCTGGGTGTGTGATCAGTGAATGGAGACCTTGTACTTGCTGACGCTTATGGCTAAATGAAGAACATATAGTCAGTATGAGTCTATGAGACCAGCATTGATGCTATAGTGTGCTACTAACCAAAAGACAGGTACATGTGGCTATTCTGTTGTGGTCAGTGGACGCTCATGGTTAACCAGTTATTGTCTCACCCAGGATCAAAATCCTGAGGAAACAATTTACTGTCAGTAAACCAGTGTCAACCAACGGGAACATGCATACACTGCTTGTATAAAACCCAAGTATCATATCTAGTAATATATATCAGCAGACAGAATTTTCAACATACCAACCACACCTATGCAGAGAAACATTCTGCTGGAGAATGTCCATGCACCACTCCAAAAATGTTCCACCTGCATATTCATATAGAGTTTGGGTAGGAGGAGTCAACACCACAGCTCACCTCATCGGCTAAGTTGATTGCATGGTCATAAAGAAAGAGCATTGTAGATGCAAGTGCTATCCATTGTGATAGCTGCAGCCTGGTAAGATGGAGTACCTCAATCTCCATGAGGGTACAAGAAATGGAGTGTTGGGAAAACCAGGTAAGAGGGTATCACATGTAACAATTGAATTTTATGCTGGCCATCCAATTTCATTCTGAAACACGATTGCTGTCCAAAAATGAATTGCATGGTCTTGTGGGAACTCATATCAAGTTTGAGCAGGGAATTCCAGGTTGAGCTGGTCATCAGAATGCTAAGGTGGTACCCTGACAGAACTTTACCAGAATGTTGCCTCCGACTTCAAAGTCCGATGTGGTTATGGACAGCATTCTACCATTCGTCAGTTGAATTGGGTCTAGAGGTTTCCGGATCCCATGGCAGGCTTGCTGTTTCACTACTAGTAGTATACTGTCTGCCGGTGTGCGTTGAAAGGCACTCCTCGGAGGATTGACAGTGTACGGTCAGTCCAATCTTGGTCGAATTACCTTGCTTGCAAGGTCTCTGGAGGGTCAAAATTGTCCCACTTTTTCGATGTCACGTGATGTCACGTGGTGATCGCGACCTGGCTTTGTATCTGTTATCCTGTACTGCATGGGGATGGTCCTTCCCCCTGTTCTTTTCTACACAGTGCACTTTCCTAATGATAGTTACTCCTCATTTCGTCAATGGCCGCCATCATCGGGTCGTCACTTTTCCAGATCCTCCTAATTCCATTGTGTTATACTCAACTGATGACATCACCATGTTGGGTCTCCTATCGCACCAGTCGTCTGCTTCCTACACTAGTCGGCAGGTCGTCAGTTTTCCAGATCCTCCTAATTTCGTTGGCTCAAGGCTGCGACAGATGAGGGTTCGTGCCTTCCGGCGATGGCGCGACCAAATTGAAATTTCGTCATGTCTTCTTTCAAGTGCGTCCACCCATCAAACTGCCCTCGGTCTCGACTAACACGTCCGCACTAGCCCAGGGACTCTACTGACGACTACCCTACTGACGACCCCATCCGGTCTTGGCCGACATATTCGACTGCTGCCAGCCACGCCCTCAAAGAGATTGTGGAACTCTGCACACACAACATTTGCCCTCTTCACGCGTATGACGCAAACAGAGCGCTGATCCCCCCTCAGGTGTATTGCGCCCATCTCCAGGGCGCCACCGCACGCATCCACTTCCTACTCTCCCACGCCTCCTTCAAAGACTTCAACAACTTCACAGCAGACATTCACTCCATCCAAGTCCTACGCACTGCCCCTCCCCCCACGCCGCCCCACGCCACCAAGAAACTCCCGCCGACGTCCTTCACCGACCCGCTGCTGTCCATGAAAGGGAAGCACACCGCCAAGTGAAAGTGCGCCACGAAGTAAGCCGCCCCGAATGAAATCTCGGCCCGTTTGTTCACTGTCACCGTTCCGTTAATAACGTTCCAAAAGTACTTGTTCCTTTTCTGCGTTCCGTGTCGTTCTCCTCAAAAGTATTAAATCCTGCACTTCTTAATCACGTCACCACACGTCGTAGCTACAGTCCTCAGCTTGCATAAGCAAGGTATCTGCCAACGCAGGCGGCATTTCCCAAGTCAGTTATGGGATCATGATGGTGACGAAAAAAAAAACAGCGCTGAGATTATTCAGCCGGGAAATCATACGTACGATAGACCTCGAAGAACCGCATCTAAACAATGACTATAGACCTCGGAAATCGGCATGTTGGATGAGTATGGAGAAAAGAAGCAGAGGTTCGAGTCTGAATTCTGAGAGATCGAGTGCTTGGTGATGGACCCGCCAACACCTGTACAGCAACTAGCTGGCTGAGCTAACTTGCAGGGAGGGCAAGGACTCAGCGCACCAATTCTACGTTCCGTTCCGACCAGATCATACGTCGATAACGCTCCGTCGCACACGATGCCCAAAGGCCAGAAATCGTCCGCAACTTCGGGCACGCGCAAGAAGAACGCACGCAAAGCCGCCCAAGGAACCCCATCCACCGTACCTGTCCCTAAGCAGTCAAAGCCCAAGGGAGGAAAGAACTCCAAGCTGTCCAAGAGAGAAACCAGAGAACAGCGCAAGAAAGTCTACATCCCACCAACCAAACCAGCCCCACCGGTCCTCGATCCACTCGATACCACTGGTCTCGCTCATCTGTTGCCGCCAGAACTCGTTGTCGTTCTCAGGGCATTGGGCAAGAAAGATGCCGTTACACGAGGGAAAGCGATGGAGGAACTGACAAAGTGGGTCGAAGACGCGATCAAAGAGCAGGCAGCGCGCGACTCTGACCACGATCGGTATGAGGAAGAGGGCGGAAAGGCAGACATGGTGGTCAGAATGCTGCCGGTCTGGGTGTGTCTCCACATTACATCTGGTTTCGGGGCGACTCACTCCTTCTCCAGCTCCACCGTGCCCCAGTTCTCTTCACCCACCCGACCCGGCGTCTTCGCCATCTTGCAGCTTCTCTCCATCTCTCCCTTCTTCGCCTGAATCTAGCACGCGAGGCCCTCCTTGCGTGGACCAGCGAGATTGTGTCTCAAGGTGAACTGGAGACACTCCTAGGGACATGGGCAATGCTTGCACACGACATTGATCGAGGGGTCACCACTATTGGCATGAGGTCTTGGGTGGACTTCATCACTACGACTCCCGGCGCAGCTGCAGATAACCAAGATGAACATCGAACTAGTCCTCAGATCCATCACATGCGATCCCAGCCAAAGATGACTCTTAACCCACAGCTTCATATTTTCCTTCTCAAATTTGTTCAGCGCACCGTCCTTGATCCACAGGGCCTCCACGCAGCTTTGAACCCGGCTCCTGTTGTTCTCCCCGTAGTTTCGGTTCCTCAACAGGGTCACAAAGGTGCGCCACAGGGTAAGAGTACAACCCAAGGTGTCGCCCAAGGGAAGAAAGGGAGCCCAACACTTCAATCACAACAGAAGAAAAGTGGTCGATACGTTCCGCCTTCATCTGACTCTCCTTCGCCTACTCCATCTTCGCTGCTTGATCGAGTGGTGGGTGACAGCGTCGGTGAAGAGAATGACTCGGACCGAGCTGGAAGGTTAAGGGTAGGCGCCCTGGGCGTTGTCAGGTGGATCCTAGGTACGTCGTATCTTTCACTGTTCGGTAGTCGGTGAGATGTCTTTTTGTCGTCTCCTCATTCGTTTTCCATGTGTGCTGTCGGTTATTGATGCAGCTTATGCAGAGAATTGGCCTGAAATCGATTTTGCCTCTGCGACCGACCTCCCTATTCTGACAACACTCCTATCATCTCTCGCGTTTTGGTCTACTCTTCATCCCGCGGCCGCTTCTCCACGTTCAAGTCCAGTCAACCGACAGCTTTCTCCGTTCTCCGTTGCTTCATTCGGTCAAGGCCAGCCTCAAGTCAGGCAAGCTGCGTGGGTTCTTGTGGGTTCTTTAATCAGGGTATTTAAAGGTTTGTTCCGTTTCCTCGTGTGCGTGTTCGCGGAAAGTCTACCGCTTAGCATTTCCCTCTGTACATTCATTCGGGGTGCATCCGGGTTCGATATGCATCTAGCGTTGGTTACATGTGTAACCTTCAAGCTAGCAGCGCATATACACAGACCTCGACACGCATGGCTGACGTTTTCTGGCACCAGGCAAATTACCAGCACCCCTGGTTCGGATATTAAGCACCGTTGTACTTCGTTCAGCCTGGGTCGAAACTGATATTGGAGTGCGGGCAACACTAGGGGGTCCTTTGATGGTCTTCCTCAGAGGTATGATTACATTCATGTGGATAGGTTATCGTGTGGTGCTATTCACGGCGTAACAGACTACAGCCAGGCATGGACGATCAACATGGAAAGTGCGTTAAGGGGTTACAACGACCTTGATGCAAATGTTAAAGGCACGGAGGGTGGTGACTCTGACTCTGACTCGGATGCAGATTCTGATTCTGAATCTGAATCCGAAAGGGGCAGTGATGACGATGATGTCACTGACGTTCCTACCGAGCCACCTCCCAACGGACAGCTGACATCTGAAGCGTACACGGAATTCTTGCAATTCCTTGAGCTAGGATGTTCTGGGTCTCCTGTAGAAGGTTATCCGTTGGTATTGGTCGTATTGGCTGGAATTCCGAAATCGGTATGGTTCACTCTGGATATCCCGAGTTCCGCTTGAACGTAGACACATGTAGATTCTTCCCGCCACCTTACCACCCGTCTCACCAGTCGACGACAAAGCGGGAAATGAACGGGGACCCAGTATCCACCCTATTTCGCAACTGCTTACCTCCTTCTGGGCTCCGCTCGATGCAGGGCTCCTCGATAGACGAGCAGCAGCCTCGTCATGGCTCAAGGCACTCAGTGAATGCCTAGTCTTAATCGTTCGACGAGGGGTGCACGCAGAGAATGTTACCGTACATGCGAACGACGATGCAAAAAATCTCCTCTCCTCCCAATTCTCCCGTTTATGGACTGAACTCGTCACAAAGCGGCTGCGGGTCGAGGAGACTGAAGCTGCTGGAGTCATAGCCCGTACAGCAGAAAAAGTTGGGATGATCGGGGACGGTATGTTGATGTTGATTGTGCTACACTGGCTTTTCGTCCCGCAGGATTCCTGACTACATTCGCAGATCTATTTGACGCGTCCTTTGACGCGCTTTGTTTCCCCATCCTTAGTTCCTTCCATACCTCTGATGGTACACTTGACCTCGCACCCACTTTCCTCTACCACTTCACTTCCACGTTTGCGCTTGGTACTCATGCGGGTCAGAAGACACGCAGCGCGGTGGAAGTTTATATACGAAGGGTCATCGAGGCTCTCGAAGCTGCCCTAGGCTCTTCGGACCAGACATTGATCGCGAACACCGCCAAGGCTCCTCTCGCAGCACTCGTGAAACTCATGGATGTATTTGGGCCCTCGCTTTTCGATGACGGGTCTTTTGCTTCACGCATCGACGCCATATTCGCCGCACATTGCGTAGCGCTTCTGCAAGTGTCAACACCAGGAGTGCTGGTGTACCTTGGAGATCGATCTAGATCCTCTGATCAGTCACAGGGACTGCTGCAGACACAAGCGTTCTGGACAGAGCTTCTAGGGGAAATTGCATCTTCTGAAACGAAGGTAGCACTATCATTGTTGACCCCCCTTGTTGGCCCCTCGCTCCCGATACATCTTAGAGGGGCGAGCGCAGCAATGGACGAACTAGTAGAACGTTTGGTGAGCAATGTAATAACAACGGGTGGCCATGGAAATCAGGAGGTAGCGGTAGCGAGAGTGTTGAGTGCCCCAGGTATGGAAGTTCAGTCATCTGTTTGGGGTTCGCTTCTGAAATAAATATCTTTAGCACCATTCATCTCATCTGGTTGTTTGGCGACGATTTCGTCCGTGCTCTCGAACAGCGTTTCCACTTTTGCGGACGCAAGAGTAAGGTTCCCTGGCGTGTCTCGATCCTCGACCGAGCTGGACGAAGTTCCAGATCTAGTTCAGGTTGGTCCTACTGTAGGACTTGTGAGAAAATTAGCTGGTTCGGGCTATAAATTCACTGGAGACCTTGGAGCGGAGCTCTATACAGGTATATTCTTGCTTGGCTATGTCGTCCCATACTATCAGGGAGAGGGATCTAGCGATAAGTGGGTGGAGGATGTGAAGGCGCTGTGGGGTTCTTGGATTTCTGAAGAGGACGACGGACAACAAGAGATGAGGGATATCGTGGGTAGCCTCGTGAAGGAGAAAATAAAAAGTGTTGTTGTCGACGAAAAAGCGGAGACAAGGTGGGTACACGGTTTGTCTGTTAGGTTTCTCGTCACCAACACTAATTCACTGTTCAGACCCGAATACATCATCCGATGCATCACTCCCTCCCCTCCGGGCATTCGTATCGATCCTCTAAGAGACATTCTCCCGTCACGCGAAGAATTTGACACAATGCTGGATTCCTCTTTCCTTCCCTCCTCAACCACTTCTCCGAGCTTGGCGCTCCTCGACCCCACACTCCCCACCTCTTCAAGCACCCCTTCTCCTCCGAGCCCAACATGTGGGAAGTATGCACGTGTCGTTTCCGCTCTGCTTGCACACCTCACTACTTCACGTACCGTCGCACGGTCAAACCTCTGGGCACTACGTCATATTCTCGTTCTTGGCTTCTACGCGAATGAATACCTCCGCGCGGAGGATATACGAGATGGCCTTGTGACGCTCGATGTTACGAGGGACCGTCTCGAGGACGTTGTGGAGAGGGTCAGATCGCTGACCACTTATCTCCTGGGCCGTGCAGAGGACGGCGTGCACGCCAAAGTAGTGAACTTGCTAATGAGTAAGGACGGTGGGGTCACTCTCGATGATGGGAGTCTAGCGTCGTTCGTCATTGCAGTCGCTCGTCGCGCGAAAGAGAAAGACAGAGTGAGGGATACAGCGGTGCTTGGCATCGTGCTGCAGCACTTGTTTAGCGATGCTACGAAGGATGACGCTGATTTGTGGTTGGTCTTCGCGAGAAAGTTGGAAAAGACAGGTCAGCTTTTGTCTTCGTTTGCGTCTGAAGATCCTTATTCATTGATGCCTCTTCAATTTTCTTTAGCTCTCCAGACCACCATCACCATATTAGCCTCCGTTACTGCACATGCGCCGGAGCCTCCCAAACTGGACAGGTATCGTAACGAACTAGCTGCTTCGCTCGTCGGTGTTCGTCCTGGCGCAGCATCAACTACGGGTCTTGTCACCCTTCGGCTATTAGCCGCCACGGCACCGGACCCCGACTCCGACGTCGTCTTCCTCCCGCAACAGCGCGCTGTGAACGTTATGAAGGCGTGTCAAGCGTGGGTTACTGCCGACGAAGATGACGGAGACGGCGTCGATGAGGATGTGGAGAGTGCCATGACACTGGTGTTTCTCCATCTCGTTCCGATCTTGCAGAACGTTCCTGGGTCACACTGGGATTTCATCTGGGATGTGATCGAGAATAATTTGGAGGTGCGTCATGTTTGCTTCAAGTTGAAATCGTGGGTGTTGATAATATTCCGCAGAACTGCTCCCTGGAAGACGGTGCAACGTTGACGACTCTTGGAAGGACGTTGAGATTGGTAATTGCCATTGACGATCTAGCACTGACGAACAAGCCTCTTCGCGCAAACTGGTATGAGAGGAAACCGACGGTGTTGGGACTTATCAGGGACGTGGTCGCGGTTAACACGGGCGAGTAATCAGTCCGTATCTGTTAATTCAGGAGCTGATGCAATGCAGTCGCTATGTCCTATTCTGAACCTCGTATGTTATGCCGAGAGTTGGCGTTGTCTGTCATCCAAGACATGCCATCTTCAATGATGAGTGAGAAGACTTTACCAAGCGTAAGGACAATCACCTTTCCGTTTATTCCTTAGTATCGACGGAAACATTGCAGATGTGCCACCTACTGGGAGACCAATCCCAGGAGGTCCTGCGAATGGGCTACCATTTGCTCCACAATGCTGCTCGAAAGCGAACGGAGCATTATGTAATCGAGGCTGGTGTTGACACGGAAGACGTGGTGAAGCCAGAATTGCCTTCTGAGCTCCTTGCCATATTACAGCAGAGCCTTAGCTCAGGGGAGGTGCTTGACCTAGACAAACAGTCGATTCCGCGCAACAAAGAAGTGTCCGGATACCTGCTTGCATGGATGATCACATTCGACTTGTTTATTGATGCAGTGCGTATATGCTCTCGATCACGCTGCAAGCACACGATTCTGACCTCGGACGTAGTCAATGAAAGTTCGTTCAGGTTATTTCAGCCACATGCGGAGCCTCGCCATCATTTCTCAATATTTCATTCCGAATATATTTGACATTATTGGTTTGTTCACTGGCGGAAAGCAGGTATTCAAGTTGGACGTGTGGGCAGTCGACGAATTTCATCTAGAGAGTATGTATAGATTCGTTTGTTTCGAGTTGGTGTTCATCCCTCTGGACAGCTTTCGAACCAGAGAGTCCACTGAGTTTGCAACTGCTAGCTGCCCACCTTTACCATAGGGCTCTGCTCACCGTCCCTGCCCTTATCCGTTCATGGATCTCGGACTGTACTGATAAGCAACTTCTTACGCGCGTTGTCGACTACACGTCATCATACTTCTCACCGGGTATCATCAAGGCCGAACTGGCGCTGGTCCGACAACCAGATGCCTCGTCCGAACTCTCGACGACAGAGAACCTAACTGTCAAGGTTTCACCCGCCTCTGGCGAAGTGACGGCGTCGTACATGGTCGACGAGCAGCCCCTTGAGCTCTCTATTCGGATGCCGAGTGACTGGCCTCTGCACAGGCTCGAAGTGAGGGACACCAAGATGGTGGGTGTCTCGGAGGACAAGTGGAGAGCTTGGATACTTGGCGTACAGCAAATCGTATGGCAGCAGGTGAGCTCGACCACCGCAGCGAGAAGCGTGACATGACTCATTCCCGAAAGAATGGCCGCATCGTCGATGGCCTGACATTGTTCACCAAGAACGTGACCCTCCACTTTTCCGGGCAAGTGGAGTGTGCAATATGCTATTCGTATGCTTTGCTCTTCCTCCTTGGCCTCTCACCGTTGTTTATTTTTATTTATTGCGTTCGTTCTCGTAGCATCATTAGCGTGATGGACGCGAGTTTACCCCAGAAACCATGCAAGACATGCAAGAACCGATTTCACGCTAGTTGTCTGTACAAGGCAAGTTCATTTGAAACTAGGTCTCTTCTCCGAGGTCTTGACCATGCGTGGGATGCGAACAGTGGTTTAAAACAAGCCATTCATCGAGCTGCCCGCTCTGCCGGTCTGACATTCTGTAAGCCATCTGGGAGATCGTGGGTAACGTGTGGATCACGCAACATCACTGTTCTCGTTCTCGCGTCGTGTTCGTGGAGGTCCAGTGGTACCCAATTGTATGTAGCGTTACAACTGAAGACACGGTGTGTATTCATTTAGAATTATCGTAACTTTCCCCTTCAGAGATGCACGGATCTTCGTTGAGTGGGCCATGAGGTTTCTGCGGGAACACGTGGGCTCGCCGAGGGCACGTTCATAATTTACCCAAGTTGCAGTGATCATTGTTCCTCGAGTGTTCCATTACTTAGCCCTTCTCGCGAGAAGTAATTCCTGGTTGAATCCTGGAGTTCCGGAAGTTCGAATCCTCAAAACTTCATTTTTTTCTATATGGTTCAACCCGGAATGTGTTCTCCGGGCTCGTCCAAGTCGATCGGTGTCGTTTCCATTGAATTCCAATTTCCGGATGGGCGATGAGTGCTTGAGTTGCTATGGTTGACCGAATTGAGGTATGTTTCAAACATAATTTTTTCCGCGGCCAACTTGCCTGAAGCCTGAGGATAATGTGAAAAACAAAAACAAAGAAGAGGAGATACTACTAGAGTACTAGACCTATATATCGGCTTATATACCGTCGACCCGACACGTCATCGGAGACAAAATATACTAGCCGTGGATTGAAGCTGAGTGCTGAACTCCCGGTTTGGTGGTGAGTTGCGTTGCTTGCGAGGTATCCGGGATCCCAATGATATTGGCTCGGGGAGTCACAGTGCAAATTCCTGTCCGTGCGGGAAATTTTCTATCATCACTTGAATTAGGCTTGACTTCTTACTCAGACGGCCGTTTTCTTGTGGGAACTGAATCGGGCCATCATAGGCCTCTCAGGATTCTACGATTCAAGATGAGTGTTGAATCTTCCAGAGCAAGTTACTTAATACCAATCAAAGTTGGCATGTCTGGTCCTTCTATAGTACGCGTATACCCCTTGTCCCCAACTTGCCAAAGAAAAAAAGGAATGTTGTCCATTATTCGTTTCGATTCATGAGCTGGCGTATGCCGCAATCAATCGGTAAGAGCCTGGTATATATCCGCCGAGCCATCGCCCCGCGGACATGAATTTCCAAAGCAGCCGTAACTTCTGCTTTCCAGCAAACTCTCGTCAGACCTATCCAACTGCTGCGACCACCGGGGTTCTGAAACGCCATCTGGCTGAACTTCACCACACCACACGGTGGTTTCAGTTCTCACTTTGTCGGAGGACCGCAAGTTGCTCTAACTGAAAGGGATTGTCTGTGAGAGCTTCAAGTTGTATGTACGCTCAGGCGGACGTACTAACAAGCGTTCAACCTTGGCATTTGGTGGTCCGCAAGAATTTGAACCCTCGAGGCTCCGGTTTGTACGTGGGCGGAGTTGTTTACCGCGAGAACCATACCTACAGATGCATTGGTTTCTCCTTAATATTGTGCACTGCGCGCGTCTTTCTATCACCGTCGAATATCATCGCCCGAAGTCCGATGCCACTAGTAAGTATTACTTTCGTAAAACTTGAACAGTTGCAGAGATTAACTCACTGGCGATGACGCGAAATCTAACAAGTGTTACAGTCGCCACGCCCTCTCCAGCTTGCATCTAAGTAGGCCTTTTAAGCCTTGGAGTCTGTTAACGCGGCTCCGGCTGCTCAACAACTCTCGCGTGGCCTTCTCATTGACCCAGCAACATGTGAGCGATTACTTTGAAATTGGAATATTGCGTAAGGTGCACGAGCTACTGTAAACAGTTTACCTTGTCGTTATTGCTATTTCTTATGTGACATAATGTGAGTACATATAAGATATGTACTCTCGAGTTACAGCCCAAATCTGACCTCCTTCCAGTACATAATAGTCGAACCTCGTACACTCCACTGATGTGCCTCTTCACATAATATGAATGGCCCCAGCGAGCTGAAGGAGGAAGAATTATCGCAAGCCGAGAGTACTGTGCTAGAGGGCATTGTCTGGAGGAAGCTTGATAGATGGGTTCTTCCATTATGCACCTGCTTCTTTCTGCTCCTTGCCGTGGTATGTTTTTGAACATGATTCCACGCCCAGCGCGCTTGAATATAGACGATGTATAGAGTCTGACCAACATCGGGAATGCGCGTGTAGCTGGCTTGCAGACATCGCTGGCCATGTCGAATTATCAGGTACGTCAGGTGCTCAGCGTAATTCGCTTCCCAGCTGATCAATTTATAGTTCACCGTGGCTTTAACTGTAACGTGCGCATATTTTTGTGATTGTCAACACCGGCTCACCATGCACCAGTCCTTACATTGCCCAGTTTATACCTGTGTTTCTCTTGAAGGTAACTGTCAATATCATTAATAATACCGCTAGTCACATCTTTTGGCGCTGCAGTATGTAGGGCCTGATCTCATGCTCCCTGCTATGGTCACACTGGGGGGTGTGGTTTCCGTTTCACAAGGTGAGAAATTATCGCTATCATCTAGATATCGGACATTCGCTCATACGTATAATGTCAAGGGCTCGTCACCAACTATTCTGGGTTACTGGCATGTCGATTTTTCCTGGGATTGGTTCAAGGTTTGATTATTCCAGATCATCATTCTCTCCATTCACGATTGGGGCAGGTGGTCTTACCCCTTGCATTTTTCTTTTTCTTTCTTTCTTCTATCCTCGGAAGCAGCTGCAAATACGGTATGCATGAAATCAATATCGCAGTATATTGTCTGATGTCTTTACTAGGGTTGCGGCTTTCTTTGCTTCAGCATCATTGGCCACTCGGGTTTGCTGGCCGCTGCTATCGACCAGCTCGATGGAATGGGTGGTAAGCCCGGGTGGGCCTGGATATTCATTCTGGTATTGTTGGAAATGACGCTCATCGGTCTTGACAGGAAGGCATATTTACCTTTATCTTTGGTGTGATATCTTTTTTCCTCCTCCCTCGCTCTCCCGAAACGGCGCATTTCTTGACGGAGAAAGAACGGGCATATGTCGTTTCCACCTTGAAGCACGCCGGTTCTGTTTCGGAGAACGACGACAAGGACAGCTTCAGCTAGATAGAGGTCGTTAGAGCGGCCAAGTCTCTGCATGTGTGGCTCCTCACTGTCATATCCTTCTTCAGTGGTAATATCTATATGCTCTCAATTTCACCTTGATTGATAATGACCCCATCAGGCTCGATAGTGCTTGGTGTGGCTTAGTGAGCTTGCTCTGTCGATCTCTCTTTCCGACACTGACAACCATGATGGTAGCTTCGAACCGACGATTGTTGCTGGTCTCGGATATACAGGTAACCAAGCTCAGCTGATGAGTGTACCCCCATTTGCTGTCACCTTTGCTCGTACGTATTTCGGAAACAGAATGTCTCTGCCATTCATTCATACCTCTGTAACGAGATAAGTGTCCTTCATCTCAGCCATCGTGTCGGACCGCTACCAGTGTCGTGGATACACCGTGATGATCTTTTCTATTCTGCAGGTGATCGGCTTCACCATTTTTACGGTATGTTGAAACCATTCTAGGGAAGGCTG
This sequence comes from Boletus subparvulus, assembly GCA_038092515.1. Taxonomy (NCBI): domain Eukaryota; kingdom Fungi; phylum Basidiomycota; class Agaricomycetes; order Boletales; family Boletaceae; genus Boletus; species Boletus subparvulus. The sequence goes on along the minus strand of JBBPQL010000292.1, from coordinate 7,573 downwards.
TCTATCTGATAGATGCACATACCCAGCGAGCTCATCGAGCCGCGTCCGCTATGCCTCCCTTTTCTTCTCCGTCACGGGCGCATTTTGTGTGGTGCCCGCAACGATCACGTGGCTAGCGAACAATAGCGCACCGCACACACGACGCGCAACCGCCATGGCCGTGGTCTCCATCGTGGGCGAGATGGGTGGTATTCTTGCTATCTGGCTGCTTGGATCGTTGTCTCCCGCCCCCGACTACACGTCCGCGACGATCACATTCATCGCCATGTCAATCGGCATGGTGGTCCTCTCAACGGCCAACTTGGCACACCTATGGCGACAAAACCGTTTGAAAGCGGTGAGGAGGCAGAGGATGAAGAAGGAAGAAGAGCCAGAGGGCCTTGGAGATCGTAGTGCGTGGTTTATATATAACCTGTAGATCGTATGATGTGAATGCATATACATGGCTCATCGGTCGATGGTGCAAGTGGGGATGGTATTTTGTGGTTCAACCTGAAAGTAAAAGTAAACTTCAGCGACAGTATGTATCAACATCATGTCTGTGGCACCATGACTGTGGGACTGATGAATTCGATTGGTAAATGAGTCGCTCTCCAGACATCCCCGACTCCCACGATGATGGAGGAGGGTTTTGTCTGCAGGAAACGTTCAGGCACCCTGCCGATTGGTCAGATCTTCAGTCTATAAGATGCAACACTTTTTTGAGACCAACGCTTCCAAGATGTTTCGTTGATAGTCGGCTGGTTGCAGTATCTCACGAAGTTCTCCAAACTGAAAGAAAGGGGGGTAAATGACCATTTGCCCCGCACGATGATCACCATGCACGCAAACGCCGCACGCAGCATTTCCTTCTCCAGCAGATCCGATGAGTACTGCCTCCAGTAGGGATGGTTCGGCAAACTCATCAGAATGTTGGCAGAGGACACAACGGTGTCGCTGATATTGATCGTTCTCCATTAATTGGTGGACCATTGGTTCTCGCGTACAGAATATGTGGGTGCGAGAGCTTGTAAAATCAACCAACGATAAACAACCACGTGTCGTTTCGACACGATTCATTATGATGGCGTGGCATATGTTATTACAGTATGTATTCACTGACTAACGCCTTGGATTCACTCCCCCGCGGACATGAACTTCCGAAACAGCTGTAACTGACAGTGTTGCAGCAAATTCCCGTCAGACCTATTGAACTGCTGCAACCACCGGTTATGGAACGCTGTCCGGCTGCTCCTCACGTGATCACAACACCCCCATAGGTTTGTTTGGCTGCCATACTCTCCATGCTCGACGCGATGCTCGATAAGCAGGTAGCGAAGGTCTAGACGGAGTGTAAATGATGAATTTGCTCTCTGTCAGCACACAGTAAAGCTGAACACCGTGCTCTTAGACCAACGGATTAGTTCAAGTTCACACCAGTTTGTACGAAAGCAAGCGGCCGCTTCACCGGAATATACGTCCAACCTTTGCATTTGGTGGTGTAAAGCACCGCTGCAGGTTTCGAGCGGTTATGTAGTGCGCAACTCTGACATGCACAAGGGGAAAGCAACGCATCTGTCACAGGGATGATCTTACGGTGTACATTGGCAACCCGCCAGAGCTGCAGCCCTGCTTCTTTGATTGCGCGCGTATCATTGCCGAGTATCATCGCTTCAAGTCCGATGGGCCTGTGCCAACCAGCAGGAATTACATACATACGTGAAACAGGTACGGAAATCTCTCGCTGGCGAAACCGATTAGCATTGGCAACGCAACTAAAAGTGAACGGCAACTCAAGAACTTAGTGCCTTCCCATTGTGCCAGCAAGCTGCGACATGTGAGTGATCCCGTTGAAAGTGGAATCTTGCGTAAGTAAGGTACATGAGCTAACTGCGAGTCCGCGACCCGAGGCTTCTCGGTACCACTGCTTATCCCTTAGATGACCAAACGGCGAGTACAAATATGCTCCGAAACTTAGGCTCCTCTAATCCCCCTCCGGTGCACAATGGTCGAACCTGGTGTATCTCACTGGCGCATCTCTTCACATGATATGGATGACCTCAACAAGGTAGAGGAAGAATTATCACAAGACGAGCGAGTTACGCTAGATCGCACTGTCTGGAGGAAGCTTGATAGGTGGATTCTCCCATTACTCACCAGCTTTTTTCTACTTGATGCTGTGGTAAGTTTTTGAACTCGGTTTCATGCTTGGTGTGCTTGAAGTATAGGCGATGTGTAGGATAGGACTAGCATTGGGAATGCGCGTGTGGCTGGCTTGCAGACGTCACTGGCCATGTCGAATTATCAGGTACGTTGAGCGCTCTGGGCAAGTTGCTTCCCGGCTGATCAATTCATAGTTTAGCGTGGCTTTAACTGTAACGTGCGCGAATATTTGTGACCGTCGGCACCGGCTCACTATGCACCAGTCTTTACATTACCTCTCAGCTTCCAACCACCTTGCTCTTCAAGGTAAATCACAAACATCACTGATAATACGACTAGCTATATCTTTCGACGCTGCAGTATGTAGGACCTAATGTCATGCTTCCTGCTATAGTCGCATTGTCGGGCATCGTTACCGTCTCACAAGGTGGGAAATTATTGTTGTCATCTCGATATCATATTTGCTCATATGAGGCCAAGGGCTCGTCACCAACTATTCTGGGTTACTGGCATGTCGATTTTTCCTGGGACTGGTTCAAGGTTTGAATATTCCAGACCATCATCGCTCTCTCCATTCATGATTGGGGCAGGGGGTCTTCCTCCTTGCATTGTTCTTTATCTTTCTTTCTTCTATCCTCGAAAGCAGATGCAAATACGGTATGCATGAATTTCAATATATCAGGATATTATGTGACGTTTACTAGGATTGCGACTTTCTTCGCCTCAGCATCATTGGCCGGCGCTTTCTCCGGTTTGCTGGCCGCTGCTATCGACCAGCTCGATGGAACGGGTGGTAAGCCCGGGTGGGCCTGGATATTCATTCTGGTATTGTACACCAACTACTTTGGAAATGACGCTCATCGGTCTTGACAGGAAGGCATATTTACCTTTATCTTTGGTGTGATATCTTTTTTCCTCCTCCCTCGCTCTCCCGAAACGGCATTTTTCTTGACGGAGAAAGAACGGGCATATGTCGTTTCCACCCTGAAGCACGCCGGTTCTGTTTCGGAGAATGACGACAAGGACAGCTTCAGCTGGACAGAGGTCGTTAGAGCGGCCAAGTCCTTGCACGTATGGCTCCTCATTGTCATATCCTTCCTCAGTGGTAATATCTGTACGCTCTTAACTTTACCTTGATTGACAATGGCCCCATCAGGCTCGATAGTGCTTGGTGTGGCTTAGTGAGTTTGGTCTGTCGATCCCTCCTTCCTGACGCTGACAACTGTGACGGTAGCTTCGAACCGACGATTGTTGCTAGTCTCGGATATACAGGTAACCAAGCTCAACTGATGAGTGTGCCACCATTTGCTGTCACCTTTGCTCGTGAGTATTTCGGAAACATAATACCCTCTGCCATCCATTCATACCTCTGTAATGAGATAAGTGTCCTTCATCTCAGCCATTGTGTCGGACCGCTACCAGTGTCGTGGATACACTGCGATATTCTTCACTATTCTGCAGGTGATCGGCTTCACCATGTTTTACGGTATGTTGGAACCATCCGCTAGAAAAGGGTGTCTATCTGATAGATGCACAAACCCAGCGAGCACATCGAGCCGCGTCCGCTATGCTTCCCTTTTCTTCTCCGTCACGGGCGCGTTTTGCGCGGTGCCCGCGCTAAATGCGTGGCTAGCAAATAACAGCGCACCGCACACCCGACGCGCAACCGCGGTGGCCGTGAACTTCACCATGGCCGAACTAGGTGGTATTCTTTCCACCTGGCTCCTTGGATCTCTATCTTCTGCCCCAAACTATACAACGGCGACGATCACATTTCTCGCCATGTCTATCTGCACGGTAGTCATTATAATCGCCAACATGGCGTACCTGCGGCGAGAAAACAGACTGAAAGCAGTGAGGAGGCAGAAGATGGGGAAGGAAGAAGAGCCGGAGGGCCTTGGAGATCGTAGCGCGTGGTTTATATATAGCCTGTAGATCGTGGGCTCGTGGGCTCGTATATAAGGTATGATATGAATGTATGGCTCATTGGTCGATGTGGCATGCACCAGGTGCATATTCAGCATACTGGTTCAGCCCGAAAATAAAATCCCACCGGACCACCTCAGTGACAATACTAGCATGCACCGTGACAAATAACGTGCAGACCAGTGAATGACCGGAATTGTACTAACTGCGCAACGAGCACGGTGTAGACTCTCTCGGAAGATAAAGTTGCGCCTTGAGCAAACGAAGTTCCTCAACGGTGTTCACGCCGCACTTGAAGGCAGTAGCAGGGGAGTGATGATGAGCTATGGTCCCGACGGACATCCGTTGAGACTATGTAAACAGAACGGGAAGAATTAGAACGTAGCTGATGGTGAGGTAGTAGGCGTCTTTGAGCCCAAGATGAGACGACTCAAAGCTGACGAAACGCCGATCCGGGGCCGTTGAGGGTAAAAATCAGAAAAGAAAAGAAAAAAAGGGCAGAAACCTGTCATAGTCGAAGGCGGGAAACACTCGGACGAACAGATAAACTGAATTGATTCACACTCTAGAATCCCTATGGGCAAATCTTCCAGGCGAGCCAGTTGCTACCCCTTACTGGCAACTTCTCAATTTTAGGAAATGAGGTAGAAGCCCAAAAAACACTTGTATTCGCGACTACAGTCTGGGCAGAGGATGTAGGTGTAGCCGATCCCTGGGAGTCAGTGATGATCTTCTTAACGGCCGGTTTGACGTACCTATGGCAAGAAAACCGTTTGAAAACGGGGGGGATAAGGAAGAAGAGCCGGAGGGCCTTGGAGATTGTAGCACGTGTGAATGCATGGCTTGTTGATCGATCGATAACTCGACAGCACGAACATTACATCGCGGTTTGCAATATATAGGATTAATCAAGTTTACTTAGTGCGGTGACGGCTTGCCTCATAGTGCGGTCTGGTCACCAGACTAAAGTTTACTTAGTTAAGGATGATCTATGAAACTAAAGTCTCGATCGAGGCAGAACTTCAACTCGGAGTTAACAAGTTGCTCACCCTCAGGCTCAACAATGACGACAATCCAGGTCCAGCACGAAATTGTCAAGCTTAAGCTGCGTATGTAACTAGACTGTGGGTTAGTTCTTCCCGACAACCATCCTTTCCAACATGTCTCAAACTGAGACCGACACTTAGCAGCGTAGTCTTCCAGGCTGCTAACCCCGTTCGTTGACTTGCAAAATTGCGGTAAATTCCAGGTTAGTAACCAAGGTGCAACAGTGTGAACCTCCGAAACTCGTTTACGTGCCTTTTCGTTCAGAGGATCAGTGATGAAGAACAACATGCTGGCCTTCAACTTGAAGGGTTCCTCCGGCAAGCCGCAACCACACCCACTGGCACTGTAACGTAACATCTACGCCCGTCGGAGCCTGTTATGCAGTGAGTAACCGGCCGACAATATTGCCGTCCTTTATGCGAAATGGTCCTATTTGGCGCCCTGTGACCTCCAACCACATTGTACAATGGACGTGGACAGGGCATTGCACTATTCCTCCGCTTTACATGATATGAAGGACCCTGGCGAGCGCTCGCCTGCAGAGGAAACATTATCGCACGCTGAACGCGCTGCGCTCGAGGGTATCGTCTGGAGGAAGCTCGACAGATGGATTCTCCCATTATGCACCAGCTTCTTTTTGCTCGCGTTCTTGGTATGTTTGTAAACTCGGTCTCAAGCTCGATATGCTCAAGTTCAGATGATTAGGACAGGACTAACGTTGGGAATGCGCGCGTAGCTGGCTTGCAGACATCGCTGGGCATGTCGAACTATCAGGTGCGTAAGCGCTCTAGGTAAATCGCCTCCCGGCTTATCGATTTTCATAGTATACTGTGGCTCTGACTATAACTTATGTGTGCGTGTACAATTTTTGTAAACCTGAGCACGGGCCCACACGCACCAGTCCTTTCATTATCGCCGAGCTTCCATCCAACTTGCTGTTAAAGGTGAGTCGCACCATTGTTGACATACAGCTAGTCATATACTTCGACCCACAGTATATTGGGCCTGATCTTATGCTTCCTACTATGGTCACTCTCTGGGGTGTAGCTTCCGCATCACAAGGTAACTGTTACTGCCATCTCGAGATCAGAGATTTGCTTATAGGAATTCGAGGGCTCGTCAAAAGCTATTCAGGATTTCTGGCATGTCGGTTCTTCCTGGGGTTGATGGAAGGTTCGGATATTCCAAGTCATCACTCTCTCCATTCATCAGCTGGTCAGGTGGACTCTTTCCTGGAATTATTCTCTATCTCTCCTTTTTCTATCCCCGAAAGAGGCTGCAAATACGGTATACATGAAATTGGTATCGCGGTATATGATCTAACGTTCTTTTTAGGATTGCGGCTTTTTACGCGTCATCATCGTTATCGGGCGCATTTTCCGGTTTGCTGGCCGCTGCTATTGGCCAGCTCGATGGAAAGGGTGGAAAGCCCGGGTGGGCCTGGATATTCATTCTGGCACGTTATGCATCAACTGCATCGTGAAATAACGCTCATCGGTGTTGACAGGAAGGCATATTTAGCTTTGTCTTTGGTCTGATATCCTTTTTTCTCCTTCCTCGCTCCCCCGAAACGGCGCGTTTCTTGACAGAGAACCAACGGATGTATGTCATTTCCACCCTCAAACACGCAGGTTCAGTGTCAGAGGACGACGACAAGGACAGCTTCAGCTGGACAGAGGTAGTTAGAGCGGCCAAGTCCCTGCATGTATGGCTCCTTGTCGTTGTCTTCTTCCTCGGTGGTAAATCCATCTGTACTTTCTTGATTTTACCTTGAGTGACTATGGTTCTACTAGGCACAATATTATTTGGTCTGGCTTTGTGAGCTTAATCTGTCGTTTTCTCTTTCCAATGCTGACATCGATGACGGTAGCTTCGAACCGACGATTGTTGCTGGCCTCGGATATGCAGGTAACCAAGCTCAACTCATGAGTGTCCCTCCATTCGCGGTCGCTTTTGTTTGTACGTATTCCAAGAAAACGATATTTCTGATGGTCATTCGTCTCGCAAAAACAGTGTCATTCATATCGGCCTTCGTATCGGATCACTACCAGTGCCGCGGATACACCACGATATTCTTTTCTCTTTTGGAGGTGGTCGGCTTCACCATGTTTTATGGTATGTTGAAGCCATTCAGCAGAAGAGGATGTCTGACCGTGCCCAAAAAAAAAAAAAAATACAGCAAGCACATCGAACCGCATCCGCTACGCGTCCCTTTTCCTCTCCATCCCTGGGGGATATTGTGGGGCGCCCTCATTGATTACGTGGTTGGCGAACAACAGCGCACCGCACATCCGACGTGCAACCGCTGTGGCTATGTCCTTCATCCTTACCCAACTAGGCGGTATACTTGCCACCTGGCTCCTTGGATCGCTGTCTCCCGCCCCCAACTACACATCAGCGACGATCACTTTCATCGCCATGTCAATCGGCATGGTGGTCCTCTCAACTGCCAACTTGG
>JBBPQL010000291.1:0-33273 GCA_038092515.1 Boletus subparvulus | reverse complement strand
GACGCATTCTTACCTATCTTGCTTGAGCAGTTCGTACAATGGTTACAATGTGACCAATCCACCGGGGAGTCCAACCACAATATTTACTCCTGGCCCCGCCACGACGCCCGTGGGGACCAATGCGACGGTATCCTCCTCGTGCAGCATCACGGGACGGAACATAACCATCACTGGGAGCAGTACTTGCACATCAATTGCGAACCAATATTCTATCACTTGGTATGATGTAAGCGTGTTGAGCATAGTCTCGACTTCGGGGTGATGTAAGGTTCCCTAGGTGGTCTCGAACAACCCAAGCTTCAAATTTGCGAACTGCAATATACCCTCTGGGACGAAGCTCTGCCTCCCACAGGTCCGCATGACTTCCATTGGGTGGTTTTATTCGATCTCATCGACTTGGTAGGCATGTACAACATACATCCCGAGGCCAAACCAGACTTGTCTCGACGTGGTTGCCGCGGCAAACAGCGGACCGCTCGCCAACCTAAACCAAAGTATCTCCGAAATGCAGCTAATCAGGCAAGTGATCGGCGGTATAGATTTGATTCGACCTGCTTACACGCTCAACAGCTTCAATCCCATGCTTGGTACAGGGTGCACACAGATAGCCAACCAATACGGACAAAACATCTGTATTAGGTATATATCATCATGCTCCACAGATACTCGCTGATCCTGTGAACTAGCCCTCATGGCGGATTCCCAAATGTCTCTGGAGGATATGTTGCAGCGCCAACCCCGACCGCAACTGTGTTAGTACATACCACTTCACCCTGATCCACTTTTGACTGACGACCTGGATCAGCCCTCCCCCTGGTCCAACGGTCAGTGGCACAACGTCAAACTGTGGTGCATGGTACCTTGTCCCCCCCGGCGTGAGTGTCAATAATCTTACCGCGTGTCTGCCTTTGATCTTTCGTTTGAAAGGCAATCTGCAGTCAAGTCGTCATGAACAGTAAGTTTCTATACATTGCTCTGCGCCACCAGTCAGAGCAAATCTTGCAGACTCGATTACACTGTCGGAGTTCCAGATATTAAATCCGGAGGTGAGCCTACCTTGATCAAGGTCGTTGCAGGCGCACGACAAAGTTCACAGGTCAACTCTAACTGCACTAATCTCTGGGCCAAGTGAGTGGTCATGACGTTGACCGCTTGTTTTGCCTGATGCCGAAAGTGGACCAGTTACAACTATTGCGGTGGGTATATATGTTTGTTTCCTTACATTTCGAACAAACTCATTGCAGCCATAGTTGCGCCATATCCCCCACTATCGGCGTCCCCAACTCTCCCACCGCTCATAAATGGCACCGCGGTATACACAAGTATGCCTCTTCCTCCGATGGTAACACCCACGCCATACACCTACCCCACCGACTGGTTGACTGCTCCGACCGCTGTTGCACCTGGTACGGTGGTGAATGGGTGCTATTATTATTATCAGGTGCAGTCAGGAGACAACTGCACAAGTGTTGCTCAGACGTACGTACGGTGTATACGACAGTCAAATGGAGCTTACTTTTGTTTCTATTTTAGATTCAGGTTGAGCTATCAGGACTTTGTTACCTGGAACAACAACCCATCGTTTACGTGTCCGAGCTTAACGTCCGGTTCTTTCGTTTGCGTGGACGTTCTAAACGTGACCGATACAGCTCCGCCTACGCCTACGAATGCTGCTCCTGGATCGGGCCCATCGGTGCTTCTTTCCCTTCCAGATCTATTTTGCTCTCACTCACTTGGTACTTGGATCCCAATGTAGGGTTGCTACAAGTGGTACACCATCGTAGCCGGTGACGGTTGTGGTTCAGTGGAAACAAAATTCAATTTGACTCAGGCCCAAATTTTCGCACTGAACCCTGAACTTTATTCCAACTGCACTAACCTCATCTTCGGAGATGCGTATTGTGTCGAACCCGTCCCCACTAGTCCTGCCACAAGCACGAGCACCCCTGCGGTGACGACCCCCTTGGCCACCCCTACATCTACGGCGCAAACCCCAACAGCGACGAGCACCGTGCCAGCCAACCTTGAGCCAGGACGTTGGACCAAGTACGTGGGTTGTCTCTGTTACGCGGATCATGAAGCTCAATTCTATTGTAGTTGTACGACCTATTGCAAGTATTACTTTGTTTCGACGATGTCCGCTTCCTCACGTGGTGCGTTAGATAACGTGCAAAGTGGTAATAACTGTAACACGATCGAGACCCGGTCAGCCTCTCACATTAGCTTCGAGAATACCCATACTGATGTCATCTAGGTACAACATCGCCTTTTCGGACCTTTTGCTTTGGAACCCAGGGATTAACACGGCGTGCACCAGTGCGTATCTTCGATGATTTCGGCCATGTTGGAGGTATGCTAATTGCTTGACTTAGACCTAGCCCTGGCGGTACCTGTGAACCCTTCCTGTGGACTTACGGCTAGCTGACGATTTGTTTCAGTCGTATTGTGTCGGAGTCCCAGGTGGTTGTGCGGATATCTACACCGTCGTCAGTGGGGACTACTGCTCTGAAATCGAGACCAAGTTGGGTATCACGGCGGCGCAGCTCCAGTCGCTCAATCCGTGGCTTGACGCCAACTGTGGTACGGCCATTATTTGCATTGATCTGCGTGCCGATCCTGACCCCCGCCGCGTAGTCCTTCAAGTGGGACAGAATCTGTGTGTATAAGTCTCCGGAGCGAAACGTTCACAATTATACATATATATTGGTACCCCCGTTGTTTTACATGTTCCGACTTTACTTTTAGCCATCATCGGAAACTCACCTTCAAACTTCGCTTAAGCGCTTCACACTTACTGGTGCATATGAGTGGCCTAACTCAGTGCTCATGCACGGGACCTTACATGAAGTAGTCCATGGAATTCATGTGCTGCTTGTACCTCTGCATATTTTTGCGAAGCTTCCGTATCAATCGCTGGTTTCGCACACTTGAACGCACCAGCGCATATGATCGCGCTGACATCGAGGACGACCGATTGCGCTGTAGACTCTAAGTAGCCCTTGCTAAAGCCATCGACGTCCGGACTCCGCTGCCATACCCGCATCACTGGCAGGTTGCTGATACGCGTCAACATCGATGCGCTGGCGCTAGATTGCCTCTGCTCTGTTCAGGCAAGGGCCCGCGACTTTTCGCCATGTTGTGGAGATGGAAATGGAAATCTGCCAGGGAAACGTTAGGTTATGTGCGAACCTGAGACAACTAAGGACCAATACACACATTGCCGGGCTGCCATGAGATAGTCAAGAGCGGCCATGTATTGAGCATACGCTTCGGTGAAGTCATGGCTATCTTCCGCCGTCAATGGCATGGGAGAGGCGGTCTACATTGTGTATGTAAGGTGCGACAATCGCCGGGGTGGATCAGCCTCAGATGCCCACTCGCACTGACGCTATGACTCGGACACCTGCCAGTGTGCGCTTAGATCGAGGAAATTACCACCTTGCTCCGTGGCTGGCATGTAGCAATTTCAGTGGGGCCCGGCGGAAAGATTATGGACATTGGGTTGAGGCCTTGAGGCTGCAGTCAACGCCTGGATCCGAAGATGCATGCTCCTGCCAGTGCTGCCGCGACTGTCGTGATAGCTCGTATGAGAGGTCGCAGCACAGCCGGCCCAAGTCACTAAGTTTTTTTTTGTCACTTTGATGGGATACCAATACCATACATTCATGGTCTCAGGCAAGCAGGCGCGATTAGATTACGAAGACGTGAAGACAACGTGAAGATATATCATAGGACTCGTTAGTTGTTTAGCAGCTCGGGTACCCATTTTATGGGGTTCTCCAGCACATGGTTGACCAGTTTTTCGTCGAGTTGCTGCCCTGTTATTTCCACAAGTGGACCGACATCATTTGAGACGTCGTCGCTATATCCAAGGACGACCTATCGGCAATTATCAGCGAACCTAACTCCCGGTTACTCACGCTTTCATATACCTCCACCTCAGCAATGGTACCATCTATGTCAATCCACCACGACATCATGTTGTTCATTCCTGTCTGGATATATGTGTTGAAGGTGTTGACTTTGTTGGTGATCCATGCGTTGTATATCGGCGTGAGATTGGTGTTGGATTCATTCCTGGTATATGTGTGAACCGGTGATGCACTATCGACCTGGGGTAAAAGCTAAAGAGCTCACCAAACTGCACGAATACACTTTGACTGAGTCAAGAAACTTGCTTTGACCTTCGGGTCGTTCATGTAAGTGGTGAGACCGGCCACCTGAAGTAGGATGAAGGGGCGATGACACAAGATCTCGTTTTGCTTACCGAACGCATGACGGACACCTGCTTGGATTGACTATACTTCTTGAACGTCTTTTTTGTGAACAAATTCTTTGGAGTGAAAGCCTGTAATCTCGTTTAGGTATGTTTGTAACAGTCAGAGATGGTGAGCTTACCCTAGCCTTGACTCCGTTTGCCCATGCTTCCAGCCATGGCATATAAACACCACCAACGTTAGCCGGCTGGTTGTCATTCGGGAGACATGAAAGCAGATCCTGTAGGATCTAAAGGAATGATCAGTCGGATTAAATATTGTGCACGCAATGTGTAGGCATACTTGTCCATTAATTATTGTGCCTACCCAATTGCAGAACGGCGCGTCATTTTGCCAGATTGATTGCTGACTGGAAAGGGAGGCTATGAACTGTGATACTGGACGTCATTGTGAGTGAGAAGGGCGCGTTTGCGGAACTAATAGACGTACTGAATTGAATCTCATAGATGTGCTCCCTACCATATGTGTTTGACTGTGCATCTCCTGACCCCTTCCCTGTGGCGAAGTAGGGATCGAGTTCTTTGGGGCGTTGAAGGTCCCAATACACGTTCGTTGCAGCACTTCGAGTGTACGACAGCGGTGAAAATTCCATCCCAGGGCAACCGCGAACCTTGACCGGCCTGTCCTGTGGATGAAAAATTGAGTTGAACGAGGGACATGTCAATCATATGAAAATCGTACAAACGACTCTGGATCAATGACTTGACGACACGCATTAGTATTTTGGATTACACATCAAGATGAACTACGGCGCACCAGTCCGACGGAAAATTTTGTCGTCCTCGTCGTCCTCAGCTAAAAGGAAATCTAAGAGATCATAATCGTCTTCATCTTCAGGAATACTCTCGAGACTACGCTTCGTCACAGCGTCTATTGAGTCTGCTGGCACTGTATCGCAATCGTGAGATGAGAATGCTGTTGACTGTGGGATGGGCGTACAGTCGGAGTACACATTATTGTCAGTCTGGTTGAGTCCGTCAGAGCCCGGACAAGTCAATATTCCGGGGACCTGTGGTACTGCGGTACTTGTACTGTGTTTCATGAGATGCCCCCGCAGAACGGGAGCGGGGGGATCAATGGTGAGCAGTTGATTGACAGGGTAGATGTAGCGTTCCTGATCCCCATACTTTTCCAGGATATAAGCAGAATATCGCATGTCGGGAGCTTGTTGAACGAAGGGCTCATATTTTGGTTCAGGAAGGTCCAAGTCGGGCATGTCGCGCTTCAAGCTACCCGAATGGAGTGAGGTGCACTGCGGTGCAAAAACTACATCAGTTCTGGGCAGAATGGATACAGGCTGACTGACTGATTGCTCGAAACTGTGCTTGTTTTGATAGAATGGCCACTGAACAGTATCACTCTCCCAAAACAAGAGGCTAGAGTCGATGATTTTATAGTCATGAGATATTCTAGCTTCGCTGCGGATTTTGCTGTCGAGACCCACCTGCCTGTAACCCCCCCGTAACTTTGTTGTGTCAGTTGTGATGGGACACGTTCGTAGTCGATATACTCACAAGTCGACTCCACAATCTACACACATTATTACAATCAGCAGTCACGCATTCACCACGGGTTTTACGTACACAGGTTATAGCAAGCTTGGGGTACCTTGGTGCAACCATAAGATTCAGTGCCCGTGTTTTTCAGCATCTCAACTCACTTGACTCTCCGAGACAGACGCGTTGACGGAAATGCCTGCATAAAGATCGGTTTGCACGTACGCCTGAGGGTTACGTAGCGTCAGGTAGGTTTCCGGTAAATTTTATCATCAGCTCATACTTGTGCGTCGATCACTGCGCCATTGAGCACGTTGACACCGATCTGGATTGCTGGAACCAAGTGGATGCTTAAATCGCCTTCCAGTGCAGTGGATGTCAATAGTCGCACGCGCATGGGAAGTGTACGACCAACCTGCGAGTTCAACATTCGCACCGAACGTCTGTGTTGGTGCTGCGGGTACGAAGGCGTTATACAACGTCGGTGTCCCGACGAACGAATCGTTGACCGAACCCAACTGGATGTTAACCGAAGGGAATTGAATCTCAGCACCCAGTTGAAGAGTCCTACGACCCCGTCAGCAGTCGACCAACAGACAGGACAGGCGCCTACGCTTCCATGGAGAGCTCCCCGGCAACTGAAATAGTCAGGATACGACGACGGATACTTCATTACTCGAAACTCACTATAACCATTGATAACCAGGCTGGGACCAATGGTGAGAAGACCAGGGCTACAAAGTGTGAGCGCGACTCTCGCAATGCACACCGGACGCACTAGTAAAGTCCTGGGAAACCGAAGGACTGATCAACCAGCATTAGACGAAACGACAGATAAAGTAAACAGATGCTCTTACCGCAAACTGGACATTTTCGGAATTATACTGGATTAGAGCGGATCCGTCGATAGTGAACAGAGCATTTGCATTTGCGTCGGCAGCTGCTAGGGTACTCAGCTTGATGACTTGCTGGGGGGTAGTGAACGTACTCAAAAACAGATATGCAGCTTGAACTGTGGAAGAGAAACCAGTTTATATGTATCGGGGTAATTTCGAGCTTCTCATACCTGCTGGTGGTACAATAGTCGCTTGAAGGTAGAAGCCGAAACTTGTATCCGCCCCTATTTTGCACAGTTTCACCGCTAGATTCAGAGGAAATCGGAAACTCTTACTAGCCATGCCGGTGAGCGTGATGTCCAACGAAGCCTCGAATGATGTCGAGCCTAGGATGCAAACGTGACTTAGAGTCAGGGCATGGTCGATTTTAATGATGCTCACCAGGGCAGGAAATTTCGTCTTTATAAATGGTCCACTAATCAAATTATTATGCATAGTAGTAAGACTGGAGGTCCCGCGTGTACGTACAGTGTCTTGCCATAGGAATGTGCGTGTGGATGTAGGAGATTTCTCCACCTATGGGATGTCAGTTTCATACGTTGGTTATATATTGTTTTCAACGTACCGTCGTGACCTTCGCGAGCCAAGCGGTAAATGCGCCCCACCACCTACGGTAGAGCGGTTTTTTCATTTCCTGCTCACGAAGCCTATGCCCACAACATGAGGACGATGATGATTGCGTCATATCGGCTGACATACCATCGTTTGCGCTCTGGAGGCGAGTCCACGACACTATCCCAATACCCAGGCATATCAGTCACATCTATACGGCTTCGAGTCAGTGATGTCGACAACCAACGCCAATGCAACAACTCCTCACCCGCCCGCATATATATGGGTCCATTCGAGGCCGGAATGACAGAGAAGTCTGTGAAACAAGCCATTAATCGATCCGTTTCATCGACATGAATAAGTCAGGGAAACGTACCATAGTCGAAAGACAACGAATACACGAGCTCGTTCGCCGGTTTCTTCGCTTGGTGGAACGCTGATAAGATCGACTGATTCGAATGCGGAGCCAAACTCGCGACACGAGCGTAAGGGCCAAGTCCACAAGTCGAGGGCATTTGCACGATGGTATGTTCAGCGCTTCCAATGAAGACATGTGCACAGCCGGAGTTGTCCATCGATTTAGAACAGTAGGCAAGAACCTGGCAGAAATAAGCGTGAATGAGTGACGGTGCCAACGGAAGACGGGGGAGTTAGCGGCGCATACTTACTGTCTGTGGTTGGTCGCTTCTCGGGTCACATGAAGTGACGACCCAGTCAGAGACTGGTGCCATGGAAGAAACAGATTGGAGATTCGGAGAGTCGATGAAAACTTCGCCAAACGCCTCACTATTCTCGCTATCATTCGTTGTCGAAAGGCTACTCGAGTATGCCGATGAACTTGAGTTGGAGACATCCGGGTCAAACTCGACATCAAATGTTTCGGCTCCCTCAAGAACGCCGCAGGGAAAAATATCATCGAAAGGGACTGGCACATAAGCGCTGCCTAGAATGGTTCCGTCATAAGACCCTTCTGTTAAGACAAGGAATGAATCAACGTACCGATGGGGTCACAACAGTATGACCGCATCCCGTAGCCACTGCACGGCTGGCTAGCATCTCCTTGAACGTCGTTTGCCAGTGTGACCTGACCAACAGGGCAACCACTATCGAGACCTGATGCCAAACACGTGTCATCCATGGGCATTATCCTGTGGTGGTTGTGTCGGCACTTACAAAGAGGTGGTGTACCGACCCACGAGCAGTTATCGTATGGAAAGTCACTCCCATCACAACAGAATGGCTTCGATTCGCCACCTGTGCAGAGTGGAGTACCAGTGGTGCCCAGAGAATAGCCGCCTACTAGTGTCGTCACGAGGAGGGACGAGTCGCCGACCGGACATGTCGGGTTAGGCTCACAGAACTCTGGCAAGTATCCCTTAGTTATCCTCAATAACCATCACATTGGGGGTTGCAAGCTTACCTCCGAGTTCGCAGCTATTCGTTACGTTGGTCTTGCAGCAAAACGGCGTTGCACCTGTCAGACAACCTGTTGTTGATGCGACCAACGATATGGTATTTGGTGGGCACAGTGAATAACATGATGAACCCCCTAGCGTGTGTCAGTAGCAACTAGCCAAAAAGTAAGAATTTAGTCTCACATGAGCAGGATTCTGGTGACGGTGCATTTCCTGAAGAGAAACAGTTATGTTCAAACAGTATTGTAGAAGCAATGCGCGTGATGTACCAGATTCACAACATATGTAACGACTTTCTCCATCAGGAGTCTGATCGTATCCCACGAAGCTGAGATGGGTATGTTAAAAACGACGTGGAACACGTCCCTTGTGCCGTCCGCACCTATATCCAGTTGGGCAACCATATGCACCCCAGTCTGTCTCGAGGCACCCAGTACTCTGACTGACGCCACTTGCGATCCCTTGGGTAACGTTACCGTAAAGCCCCGACAACGCGCTGAAATGCTATATCAGGAACGTGGAGACAAATCTGCGCATCCTGGTCGCGGACCTGTATTTGCTATCGTCTTGATCTAAACTCCATATCATCGTTCCACCAAGACAATGGTCATTGGCACTATTATCTCCTTGTGAGAACACCGAACACCCCGTCCGCGTCGAGTGAACTTACTAGTTGACCTTCATTCCGAATGTCGCAGCATCATCGTAGCTGATCCACTGGTTCCTGTCCCCTCGGAATAATGCGTGCAAATACTAGGTTCGAGAAGGAAATTGTGCTCACAAATCCCATTCCATGTAGTTCACTGCAGCGACTGGGTCGAGCGCAGACAGAGTATCACTGCTTGCATTGAGGATTCCTTCCATTTCGGACCACATCAGGATTCCGGACGTGGCACTGCATGGTCCTGGGTTTCCACCGCTGACCTGGGATGTGTACTGCGCATCAGTGATCGGCCCGGCAAGAAAGGGAGATTGGCACACCCATGGACAACCAGGACCCCAGCAAGCTGGAGATGCAAGCGTGAAGGAGCGGCCATAAAACGCGAAACCCATATTCTTCCGGACTTATTAATCACCGATACCAGGAGACCGCATTACACACTTACTACTTGCGAGGGATTCACACCAGCTCTCCAATATAGGTCGAAGGCCACATCGATCTCAGTCAGGTTTGTATGTGCATCGAGGACGTATCTGTGTACACGTTCAGTAACTTCCCTCAGTTTCTTGTGCGGGCTTACTGACCCAATGTAGGGATCAACCCCATCCCACACACCGTGAAGATCATAAGTCCTATATCACTGAATGAGCAGGTTTATGTACCATAATACAACCACCACATACATAACATTCACCCAATCTGCGCTGTTCAGCAAACCAGGAAGGTCGAAGTGCTGAAGGTACCAATATGAAGATGGTGCCGTGCTATGTGAATGAAAAAGCTTCAGCACATGCTCGGGGGGAAGAAATTCAGTATTTACAATGAAAGGCCATATCCTGCGCTGCTGAATGCACCCTATCGTCCCAAGTTAGCTAACTAAATAGTTACGTTATGGAAGAATACGCCACCTTAACAGCTGCCATGAATGTGACATAGTTTTCCGTGTCCTCAGGTCCCCCACCACGATCATATGCTCCAGGATACTGATTTATTGAGTCTCAAGTCTTGCATTGCGCCGGGGAAAGCGGTACGTACTTCCCAATCAATATCAATACCCTTATGAAACCGCGTGTGAACATCTTTCCGAGAATTGGCGAGAACACTTACATCGAACGCGTATGTCTCCATAACGGATAACACGGAGGCGATGAAGGTGTTCGTGTTGGCAGTAGATGCAACAAGTTTTGAAAAAATGGTAGATGTCGGTGGGTCCTAGAGGTCAACGACGAGAAGTCAGATCATCATCACGCGGTGTGTTTTGCGCGTACATTGAAATCCCAGCCACCTGTCGAAGGAATTGAATCCAGGTTTGTAGCTCACACAGTGCTTTGACTCACCGATAGAAAGAAACACCTTGAGGGTGGGATCCTGGCTCTTGAGGTTGGTAGTTCTTTGCCATAATTGACTATCACCCGGGTTCGCCTCGACAAGTTGGAACAAACTAATACGCAGTTTCAAATCTACGAAGCGATGAATTTACGATGATCATACGCACTCGGAAATATATGCGAACGCAAAGTTCACATGTGTGATGTCTTCTGTGTAGATTTGTTCCGGAGGAAAAGCCATGCAGTTCCTGGTCTTTGTCAACAAAGATGCACCGATGTCAGTAAACATGATCATACCGAGAAGCTGCCGCACTGTTGTAATAACCTATTCTACGAGTCAAAGCAGAGTCCGTCTCCGCGCCTGAATGGAAGATGAACGATCAACTATCAACCCTTGGCTTGCAAAGTGAGAACTGACCACAAACGGGAACTATAGGACTTCCACAGTTGGATTGACATCCTGTACTGCAGAAGTCCGCTGAGGGGTAAAGTTATATAAATGAGTGCTGTGAGGACATGTAGTACGTCGGATACTCACTCGTAGTCCCACAAAAGCCATACTACGACACTATTCAGAACTGAGAGTGAGAACAGGAAACGCCGACAGTACCTGGCTGCAGCAGACATTCTAGAATATAGTCAGCAAACTGCAAGACAACTGATGAATCCTTACTGACTAGAGGACAAGTTCTATTGGCCGGCGGAGCGTACTTACCACATTCCGGTTGAGCATCACAGTTGCTGGTGCAGTTACCGCCAGACGAAACGGGAGTACAGTTAGGGGGCCCGAAGCCACAGAGACTGCTGTTACGATTGCAGCAAGCGCCCTGCAGTCCAATTTATCATGCGGGAGACCAAATTAGTTATGATTAACTCACGTTAGCACATGGGACGGTAGATGTACACGAGCCAACCGGGAGTGATGTAGCGTTGTTAAGCGGCCCTGTGACGGACGACTGAGCATGGACTTGCTGGACACAAGTCAGAGTTACTAGCAGTCGAAATATGCTGGGTTAGGTACACATCTATGGGCATAATAACATCAGCGTCAATGAAACATACGTAGTAGACTGAGGGTGAGAGCACCCCACACACAGAGACGCATGAGGGGCGGACAGCTCTCAGACATTGTATCCGAACGTCCATTTGTAGAGAGGCCACCTGTGTACAGACACGGCATCATGAGGAATGCCATGAGCTAAACTTGAACATTATTCATGGAAGGACGCTCATGGGATCGGATACGCAGTCATAATGAGCAAGGAATTTACTGGAAGCACATGTCCAGAACGCGATAATGTGTGTCCAGCTATGCAAATCCGACCACCGAAGAGACTTGCATCTCTGGCTCTGAGTCGACGGGGCTGAAAAAATAGCAGGTTTATCCAGAAAAAAGCTGCCATTTCTCGATGGTGGTTGAGTCGCGGGTTCGGTGGCGGCGGGTTTGCGAGGCATTAGGTACATACAATACGTAAGTTACACGCTTCTCCGCGGGACTGTTTTTACAACCACCACTATTCAAGTGCCAGGCATGCACTAATACTCACTTAGCGAGTGCTGGATCTAGTGCCTCTGCTGACGCAAGTTGCTATAGAAAATGCAAGATCATTTGGTTAACAGCCACAGCTAATGTTCAAAGCTGATCGGTCGCCTTCACGGCTTCACCACGCGATACAGCACTGGCAGATCCTCGGGTACATACTTCGCTCTGTCCAACCCCTGTCGTCCCGCAACAGTAATCCAGGTACATCTCATCGATGTCACGCAAGAAATCGGTGGGAGCATCACGCGGCGGATGGTTATCTGAAGGGTACTGTTCTGGCAAGAATGATACCTATCTAGGGGACATGGATAACGAATTTATCGAGGCTTCAAGACGGCGAAAGCAAAGCCCTTCGTCTTATGGTCTCCCTGGCATTTATTTTGTTGCTCCTCGCGAGTGTCGGTGGAGAGGCGCGCTCCCTGAAGAACGGTATTCATGGAGAGAAGGTTGCGCAGGACTATGCGGCCCAGTCTCATAGACTGCAAGACTTAGCATCGCTGGTGTCCTCATCTTCCGTCACTACAGGTACTGCTTTGTTATCAACCTCGGAAACACTACCACAGAAACCTACCACGGCAACCTCGTTAACCGCAGCGATTTCATGTTCGTTTTCAACGGCAACAACGTTGGGGACGGCAACACCAATGACGTCCGCACCAGCGACGGAAATAGCAAATGCCATCACGATGGCAACAGTTGGATTTTCAATCTATTCCGCGTCCAACCTGCCTACAGGCGTATTTGCACCCCCCTCTTCGTGCGCAGACGCATTGATGGCGACCATCGAGTGTAACTCCACCATTTTACTCATGGGGTATGACTTTTCATTCAGATACTACGATAATTGTCCCTGATGACCAACGCTTCACAGAATAAACCCGTCTTTCGACGCTACCAGTCTCGAGACAATGTGTACCGCCTCGTGCACGTCATCCCTCCAATCCTACAGGGCTAACGTCGTATCTGCTTGTGTTGGCTACTCAATGCCAACTTCCAATAGCAGAACCTATCCTCGTATTTTTACCCTCCTCGTACTATCTCATTCAAAGCACTGAAATCACTTTTAGCGACACTCGCTATCGACTCGATCCTTGGGCCGTATAACGCCGAGTGTCTGATGGATCCGTAGGTCATCAAACGAAATATCATGGAATGCTCCGAGTCGTTTACATATACCGGTAGGACAACGGGTCAATACTGCAACATGATACTCCCAACGTATGGCGCACTTCCCCCGCAGGGCGTCTTAGGTTACCCGCAGAGTAAACTATGCACGCCATGCATGCTCGGTACCCTGAATGCCTCGCTTTCGAATCCTCTCACTTTCTCGTATTCTGGCTACGCTTCCTTCCAGACCGCACTGAATGAGTGTGGATCGTAAGTGTAACTCTCGTTTCTAGACTTACTCTGATTTTTTTTTTTGAGCAGTTCGTACAATAGTTACAATGTGACCAATCCGCCGGGGAGTCCAACCACAATATTTACTCCTGGTCCCGCCACGATGCCCGTGGGGACCAATGTGACGGTGTCCTCAACGTGCAGCATCACAGGGCGGAACATAACCACCACTGGGAACAGTACTTGCACATCAATTGCGAACCAATATTCTGTCACTTGGTATGATGTAAGTGAGTTGACCATAGCCTCGACTTCGTGGGGTGATGTAAGGTTCCCCAGGTGGTCTCGAATAACCCAAGCTTCGATTTTACAAACTGCAATATACCCTCTGGGACAGAGCTCTGTCTCCCACAGGTCCGCGTGACTTGAACATTGGGAGGTTTAATTTGATCTCATCGACCTGGTAGGCATGTACAACATACATCCCGATGCCAAACCAGAATTGTCTCGACGTGGCTACCGCGGCAAACAGTGGACCACTCGCCAGCCGAAACCAAAGTATCTCCGAAACGCAGCTAATCAGGCAAGTGATCGGCGGTATAGATTTGTCTCGACCTGCTTACACGCTCAACAGCTTCAACCCCGTGCTTGGCACAGGGTGCACACAGATAGCCAACCAATACGGACAAAATATTTGTATTAGGTATATATCATCATGCCCTACAAGTACTCGCTGACCCGTGATCTAGCCCTCATGGCGGATTCCCAAATGTCGCTGGAGGATATGTTGCAGTGCCAACCCCAACCGCAGTCGTGTTAGCATATACCACTTAACCTTGATCCTTTCGATTGATGACCCGAACCAGCCCGCCCCCTGGTCCAACTGTGAGTGGCACATCGTCAAACTGCGGTGCCTGGTACCTTGTCCCCCTGGGCGTGAGTGTCAATCATCCTACCACGTATCTGTCTTCGATCTTTCATTTGAAAGGCAATCTGCAGCCAAGTCATCATGAACAGTAAGTTTCTAAACATTGATGTTTCTTGGCGCCACGAGTCCGAGAAAATCTCGTAGACTCGATTACTCTCTCGGAGTTCCTGATATTAAATCCGGAGGTGAGTTTACCTCGATCGAGGTAGTTACGAGTGCATAACGAAAGGTCACAGGTCGACTCGAACTGCACTAATCTCTGGGCCAAGTGAGTGGTCATCATGTAGATCGACTCTTGCTGATGTCGAGAACGCACCAGTTACAACTATTGCGGTGGGTACATGTCATACTTTCTTTGCAGTTCGGACAAGCTCATTGCAAACATAGTTGCGCCATACCCGCCGCTATCAGCGACCCCAACTCTCCCCCCGCTCGTAAATGGCACTGCGGTATATATGAGTATGCCTCTTCCTCAGATGATAACCCCGACGCCATACGCCTACCCCACTGGCTGGTTGACTGCTCCAACCGCTGTCGCACCTGGTACGGTGGTGAATGGGTGCTATTATTATTATCAGGTGCAGACAGGAGACAATTGCACAGGTGTCGCTCAGACGTACGTACGCTTTATACGATAGTCAAACAGTGCTCACTTTTGTTTCCATCTTAGGTTCGGGTTAAGCTATCAGGACTTTGTTACCTGGAACAACAACCCATCGTTGCCGTGTCCGAGCTTAACGCCCGGTTCTTTCCTGTGTCTGGACGTTCTGAACATAACCGATACAGCTCCGCCTAAGCCTACGAATGCTGCGCCTGGATCGGGTCTATCGGTGCTTCTTTCGCTCCTGGTTCTATGTTGCTGCCACTCACTCTGTACTTGGATCCAAATGTAGGGTTGCTACAAATGGTTCACCATCTCAGACGGCGACGGTTGTGGTTCAGTGGAAACAAAATTCAATTTGGCTCGGGCCCAATTCTTCGCACTGAACCCGGAACTTTATTCCAACTGCACAAACCTCATCATCGGAGATGCTTATTGTGTCGAGGCCATCCCCACTAGTACCCCCACCAGCACGAGTCCGCCTGCGGCGACTACGACGATCTCGACCAGTGCCTCGCCCACTCCCACAAACATCGAATCTGGAAGCTGGACAAAGTGCGTTTCGCATCCTATATTCCCTTTGCTGTGCTCACTGGCAACTCAGCTGCGCCCAATACTGTAAACGACTCTCGCTTCGTTTGTCGTTCATCCTAACGCCACGTTTCGATCTTAGATAACGTCCAGTCTGGGGATACCTGCAAGCTGATCGAAGACAAGTACGTGGTGTCCGCCTCTGTAGTTCACTGGTAGTCCTTACATCGATCCTACTAAAGATTTAACATTTCATTCTCTGATCTATTGATATGGAACCCGGAGATCAATACAGCATGCAGCAGTGCGTACAACCCTGCTTCTGGCTGCCCATATTCACAATCCTGATGTTCCATTGCAGACCTCACTCCTGCGGTATGGCTCTGATTATTGCAATGACCTGTCTAACAGGGATGCAGTCGTACTGCGTTCAAGGCTCTAACCCTTGCACCACCATCTATCAAGCCCAAAGTGGGAGCTACTGCTCAGAGATCGAGACTCAGTTTGGTATCACGAGTGCCCAATTGACATCTCTCAACCCGTGGCTGGATTCGAACTGCGGTGAGCGTCTCTGGCCCTTGTTCACCTATACCCTGCACCTTGACAACGCCGGAATCCAGATCTTCAGGTTGGACAAAATCTCTGTATCGCTAGGACCGCTCCGACGGCGACTACCTCGGCTACCCCTACATCTACGACGCCAACCCCGACAGCGATGAGCACCGTGCCAGCCAACCTTGAGCCAGGCAGTTGGACCAAGTACGTGGGCTGTCTCTGCTACGTGGATCCTGAAGCTTACTTCTTTTACAGTTGTACGACCTATTGCAAGTACTACTCTGTTTCAACGGCGTCCACCTCCTGACGTGGTGTGTTAGACGATGTGCAAAGTGGTGATAACTGCAACACGATCGAGACCCGGTCAGGCTCTCACATCACCTTCGAGAAAACCATACTAATGTCATCTAGGTACAACATCGCCTTTTCGGACCTTTTGCTTTGGAACGCGGAGATTAACACGGCGTGCACCAGTACGTATCTTCGATGAAGGCTATGTTGGAGGTATGCTAACTACTTGACTTAGACCTAGCCTTGGCGGTACCTGTGAACCCTCCCGTGGACTTACAGTAGCTGATGCTTTGTTTCAGTCATATTGTGTCGGAGTCCCAGGTGGTTGTGCGGATATCTACACCGTCGTCAGCGGGGACTACTGCTCTGGATTGGAGACCAAGTTTGGTATCACGGCGGCGCAGCTCCAGTCGCTCAATCCGTGGCTTGACGCCAACTGCGGTACGTCCATGACTTGCATCGATCTGCGTACCGATTTTGACCCCCACCGCATAGACCTTCAAGTGGGACAAAATTTGTGTGTATGAGTTTCCGAAACATTCACAATTGTGTATATATTGGTGGCACCCTCGTTGTTCTACATGCTCCCACTTTGCTTAAGCGCTTCACTGTTACTGGTGCAGATGAGTAGTGTTCACGGGACTCTCGTGGCGTTGTCCACACTATCTGCCGCGCGTTGTATTGCTCTTTGAATTCCCCACTGGCATGTCACCCTGGTGGCTGTTGTCAATGCAAGTAACAAATGGTGTCTCGAAGGCACCGAACACAGCCCGTCAGGATGATCGTATGGGCTGGGCACTCTGTGCACTCGTGCTCGACATCCGTCACGACGTCGCTGCAGCCTAATTACAGAGAGCCTGAACATCCTGAAATATGTCGGCGTGCATCATTGTTCGGATACTAACCTTCAGCAAGGTGTAGGTAGGCTACGGCCCGTATATGCGGGGCTTGCTGTGGTGAATATCGCTGTTTCCCCGATGTGTCCGCTCACCTTTACTAGTAGGAGCGGTACTCTGACTCGGCGCGGTGTTTTGCGCACGGGACCACGGGTTTGGTGGTGGAGGATTTCGTCACATGACTTGGATCGCTTCCGTTGTGGATC
The DNA here is from genome assembly GCA_038092515.1 of Boletus subparvulus. Classification (NCBI taxonomy): domain Eukaryota; kingdom Fungi; phylum Basidiomycota; class Agaricomycetes; order Boletales; family Boletaceae; genus Boletus; species Boletus subparvulus. The sequence continues at coordinate 15,759 of JBBPQL010000291.1, read as the reverse complement.
AAAATGCGTAGAGTGATTTGCACAGCACGATGATTCGTGCCTTGCTTTGCCACGAACCATCGCAATTCGTGGATCGTGTGCAGAATCACGGTAGTACGGCGACGGCAGAAGAGCTCACCCTCAGGGTATAAAAAGCAGCCGGCGTGACAGCCACTGGGATCACGAAAAGCGCGGTTTTCCATAATTGTCCCAGCATCCCGAGACAAAATAACTATGATTAACCTCATCCACCCTGATGGTGTTGTCTCTTGAATGACACCATCCGGATCGATGATCGTTGACTCGGAGCTTGGTTATGCCAACTTCCAAGGCATCGACCTCACGCAAGTTTGGCATCCAGGACGCCATCATTGAGCTTGATGTTTCCCCGCCGATCGCTGGTCACCAAATGTCATGTAATATGCCCAAGCTAACGGTGCGTCATCCTACGATCGATCTGGATTGTACATTCATGCGAAGGAGTCGTAGCATTCTCGGTCGAATGTGTTGGAATGCTAGCACGCGCGCAGAATGTTGCAAAACAGCACGGACCAACTGATGGCGTCACATTCCAAACCCTGATCAGGCCGAGTGCTCCGCAGCTGGAACTCTGGACCAAAAATTCCAAACAGACCGTTCACGGTATAAAAGGACGGCCCCTCGACGGGAAAAATCATCACTTTCGAGTTCTTCCCGCTTCGACGATTTGCTCGACGAACGCATGCTCTGCTCTCTCCATAATCTCGCGACATGGCAGCGCATGACGCGTCGATGTGTGCCGTTGGGCTACGTCAACCTTGCCGGGTTCCATGGAGAACCTACAGTCTATACTTGAGGGGCTGACCTCGCCGGCTACTGGGGATGCGAGACAGGTTCTGCATGGTTTCCCTTTTTGGCTCATGGCCAGCATGCACAGGGACCACATATAGAAGATTTCCGTGCGTGTCAAAAGCGAGTGGCTGTTGGTGCAACTGTGCTAATGTTGAGTTTGGTATAGGTACACGCAGCGGGGACTCCACCACGGATCGCATGACCCCCCAGCGCTGTATGCGCCATGTCTCCTTTGTTATATTTACTTACGAGCCGCTCATTGTCTAGCGGGATGGATCCCCGTTCCATCGTGACCTTTTGGTTTCGGTGCCTGGGTAGTCATCAAGGTAAAGCGCGCGGGGTGCCCCTGCATGACCGCAGGCTGGCCGATCTGGAAGCACAGTGGGATTGTTGGTCGTGGGGTCCAAAGGGTGAGTAGAATGATTTTTGATGCGGCCATGTGAGACACTGATCCGACGCTAGCAATAGCTTCATCATGCCACCCTTCAATCGAACCATCCTCTGCACTAGCCTGAGTGTAGATCGTTGGCCTTGTACGCCTACCGGCATGGAGAAACGCAGTGTCAATGGTTGCAAGCACGACGCACGACTCTCGCTGGTCGTTGTTAGGGGTGGAATACGAGAACTAGTGTTGCCCATGCAGCCCTGGTAGGTTTCTGTACTATGAGCTATCTGCTTGAGGTGCTGAAGCTGACAACAGACCAGAACATTACCTGGCGATTAGTTATCTGGTGACGACTCGGAGCTTGTGATGCGGATCGGTTTGAACACGGCTAGGAGTGAAGGTGTGATGCAGGACGCCACGGTTGTGCTTGAGGGATTTATGCGGTTCATGAGCGACGTGCGGGCGACATGCATCACCCCGTCCCTTGTCGTCCTGTTCAAATACGATGTTGATAGTTATGAAAGGATTTTGGTTGTGGTCTGAACCTGCCTGTCTTCATTTTTAGGCCCGGGACTCTACTTCAGATGTCTAGCTAGAGCCGTGGCTTCATTCTCTCGTCGCAGAGCCTGCATTTTGTGTATTCCGTTCGACTGTCAAATACAAACACTGGTGTATTATCGAGAGAGCGAGTACTACGTATTCCATGAACTTGTCGTGCCAAGACGAACGACGATGTAACTATTACACCAATGCCTCGACTACGATTAGCCCGAGTCCATCACTCCGTGAGCTGGGTCGTCGAGATGGCAGCCGCGTATGCCCGAAATTGAGGACGCATTTGTGCGCTGTTCGTACGCATATGCGAACTCAATGAGCTCGTATTCGCTCCACGCTGTGCCGAGGAAGACGACCAATGGGTGCACCGGGTGCGGGATACACTGTGTTGGGGCCTGCACTTCCGGTGGTGACGTTGTCGGGGTAGAAGTCCACGGGGAACTGTCAAAGTGGATTAGGGAATGAATACTGAGATGGAAGTCGGGAATGGGGCCCGGGGAACGTAGTACCAGTGACGATGGGATAGCCGGCGATGGCTGGGGGTCGAATGGGTGACAAGTATGATGAAGACGAAGAAGACGCGACGACGGGGCTTACCGGATGGCACCGTGGTGAATGCTGGACATCCAACAAATATGTTCCCAGAGCTGCGCCGATGCCGCGCGTCGCGCCGAGTTCCTTGTGGGACGCGAGCGATTGGTAGTTGGTGGCGTTGAAACCGGTTCTGGCCTAGTCTGGTGACCAGACCAGTCTATGAGGCAAGCCGTCGATAGACGGTCTGGTAAATTTCGTTGGGGCGTTAGGGGAGATTGCGGATTGATCGGGGCACGTGATTGTCGACCAATGAAAAAACGCGAGATTATCGAAGGTGATTGATCGAGAGTCTTATCCTACTCACACGTGACTACTATTAAGTCCAAATCAAGGCTACAATCGAATCAGGGGTTATCCAGCACTTATCCTACTGGCATGTGACACAACTAAGTCCAAATCGAGGTTCGTTTTTCACGTGCCCCAATCAATCCGCAATCTCCCCTAACGCCCCAACGAAATTTACCAGACCGTCTATCGACAGCTTGCCTCATAGACTGGTCTGGTCACCAGACTAGAAGGTGAGGGCGAACGAGTTTGGGAGGTCGAGCGACGAAGCTCACCGTCGTCCGCTGAGGTGAAGGTGACGGTGTGCAAGGGTAACGTCGACGGCGCGAGGACAAGGGTGAGGTGGGAGGGTGTGGCGACCATGGTGCCATTGGGGGCTTCGAGAAATATTCATTTTCAGTGGAAGTATATTTTTTAAATTATCTTCATTAGAGGTTTTTGGGGTCTTTGCTCTCATCACCCTTATGGTATTACTTGCAGGTACTTCTCTAGATCTTAGCCGACAAAGGCTCCGAGTTGTAACAAGCAACACAACACCGCGAAAGGGCACGATGAACATCTGTTGACCAAACCAGGTTAACTGAGGGTACAGGCGAGGATTTTGCACTCGCTTACCCTTTTTAGAGTCGCTTATGGGCATTTTGCTATTGAGAAAAGTGTCGTTGCACGAGTACGTTATTTTTGAGCATTGCATCTGTCAGCGAAAGAGAGGAAAACCATGGGCCAAGCCCTCCTAAATGCGGTAACCATCAGGTAATTCCATTCATTTGGTGCTGGGTCAGCCTGCAAAAACTGTCGTCAAAAACATTACGTTTTCAGGCTGCTCAACAGATGCTGCAGATGAAGATAGTGCTGTAATATGTACATTGTATCAATATAACCTAATAAGGGCTAGTAAGGGCCGGATAATTCACAGTGGCGGCAACTTAGCACCGAACGACTTGGCAACAAAATTATCACCCATACAGCCTGAGGTAACAAGCATTGCAACAGCTTCGATTTTGATGTGATTTGACTCGCGACTTCGATCCTCATTCTCATTTTACTCATAAATGAAGTTATACGACCATGATTAATGTACCTAAACAAACCAAGTATCTACAATACACCATGTGTCATAGCGCCCATGGGGAATACACTATATTGTCCATAACTTGCATCCAGTGGTTTGTTTACGAGGGGAGCTCATCGCGCGAAGGTACGAGTCCAGGTGCAGTGAACATGACAACTGCCACAAACTCAGTAAGAGCAGCAAATGGGTACCACCAATTCTCATTGTTCTGTTTGGTGAGGTTGTTGGAAGTCGCAGCGAAGAATGCTTCACGAATAATCAACAGGATGGAGATGACACAAAGGATGTGTATGCTGTGAGTTGCACCAAAGCCTGTGTTTGACATCTTGTACGCACTGTCTAGATGCAAATTTAGCTCAATCATGAATGCAACAATATGAAAGGGGCACTGACAACTTGCTATAGTACGAACAAGAAGGATCGTCTGGTATGCAACAAGGATGCAGAGGATGAGGAAGATGTAGATGGCAACCTTGCGCAGTGTGTCTCCGGTATTGATAGTACTCTGTGTGGAGCCTGTTGCAGACTGGATGGCTCCAGTGATACCAATCGAAACAGCTGCAACCAAGGCGATGCGAAAAAGTAGAGGTCTACGTGCAAGTCGCGAAACTGGATCATCTGGGAGGGGCAAGTTGGACAGCCGACCACTGGAGCGGGATTGAGTACTACACCAGAGTTGCAAAACCCAGATACTTACCAGTCAAGCACAAGGGTGTATGCCGAGTATAGCAGACCGAAGAAACCGGTATTGTAGATAATTTCATATGCAACGAAAACGTTCAGGTTCTGGCCCTCTGATACTACACCAGCCAAAAGTGCCCTCAAAACGAATGCAGCAACTCGAACTAGATGGTGAAAATTAGCAGTGAACATTTGAAAGGTGCAATTTAGGCTTACTTGCGCAAAACAACGCAATGACAATGTAAACGTATGTTGGTCGAGAGAATGCCTGTCTGATGAAAAACAAAAGGAGGGGAACATAGAGTATGGCAAAGATCACAGTGCCAGCGATGGAATTGATGCCAGAGGCTTTAGTGAAGTTGTAGCCAGGGGGAGCGTTAGTCATGACGATCAGGAAACAGTGAAAATAAGAGATAAAAAATCAAAGAATATAAGAGAGGAAATTGCAGGTCAACCACAAGGAGAGGAGAATGGAGGAAGAGTCCTTTTGAATGGAATGGACCTGTGAGAACTTAGAAGGCGCAGTGGCAGCACCGCCCCGAGATTGCTTTATTAATAGACAATTGTCATGGGCTTGTAACACTGTGCCGCCCGCCAGTGGGAATTGGTACACACCATCAAATGACGACACCCTTGACAACAACTGGCCTGCGAATAAAATCTCCGTGGATAAACGTGGACCGTACGACCGAATCTTGATTCTGGCTTACTAGACTGAGAATCGTAGGATTGGTTTACACTCTGATCATACTTTGTGAGCGCGAACTTGATTACGTAACATCGTGGAGAATCAAGTAGTGCCTGCCAGTGAACCACGTTCCGCTCTTGTTGGAAAACTATCTCCGGCGAAGTTCCCATCGACCATGCTGACCATAGCACCCGGGCTGAGAGGTGGAGGGAGACGGGCCTGGACAAGGAGGAAACGAGCGTGACAGTGGGATTTGCCGTATTCATAGTAGGGTGTGTACCACCCCAGTCACATCTCGCAAGGACTCGCCAATATTCGTATCAAACCTTGTCGTTGTTGTTGTCTCGCATAGTACACGCATACACTTATTAGTGAGAATCAATCAATGGGTCATTTAGTGTTGGGTTATACCAGTGCACCGTGTAACGACGGCCAAGCACTAGAGCTTTATCGAGAACTTTCCCATGCCATCCCACCATCTTCTTCCAATGCTACCACGACACGCCGTTTTGGTCGTCAATGTTCACTGGGGCGCGACGCTTACATGCATACGACTCTCCTACGTGCCGCGAACTCGATCGACGTGCAAAAGTACTTCCAAACCGCCGTAGATCTTCTTGCGGACATGGAAGCCAGAGAGATCAAGCCCGCCGCGATGGCCATGTCGCCGTCGCCACACTCATCGTCATGGCCATGCGTTCTTCGTCCAGTTTTGACCAGAAACCGCGCGACGCCCCGATGGCTACTGTGTCTCATCCCACGCGCGCGACGCTCCGACAGCCACCGCGCCCCCTCCCATCCCAGCGACGCCCAACGTCCGCCTCACCACCGGCGTGACCCCCCACTGACAGTTGCGATGATGGTCACGGCTCCCCCATCCTATGGGCGCGATGCGCGATTCCCAGCCTACCACGGGCGCAACGCCCCAATGCCAACCATGCCCTGCGACGCCCAACGCCAGGACGACACCCCGATGCCGACCGCGACGCCCTAACGCCCGACCAGCGTGCCTACCTTCCCATCCCACGAATGCGACACCGCGCCCCAGACAACATAGTCTGGTGTTTTGCAACATAGCGGGAAGTCGATAGTACTACAAATGCAGTGTACAGTATGTAGTACTATGTCGTACTTACCATTTTTCCAACTGTAAGTAGCTGTGAGGAAGGGAAGACAAAAGTAAGTGTCGATCTTTGACCCAGGCCAACCAACCAATTAGCTTCATCCTCTGATGCTTTAACACCATAACCTTTGAAGCAATGATTAGATCATGACACTGAAAGAAAATATGGGTGAACCTTCCATTGCTTGTGAGATGATCAGTGTCTGAACTCTGAAGATAGGCTGTCCAACAACTGTCAAACACACACGAAAACCACTGGCCCATCGCAGTAGATCTTACCGATATCCCTGATTGACTGATACCTCTTTTCATGCCAAGCTTTGGCAAGTTTCTCCTTTAATGAAGGCCCCTTTTCAGGGTTGGTCAAATTCCGGGTGAGAAACACTGTCGTTTTTAAGCTGTCCAGCAGAATGGCTAGCAATCTGTAACAGAAGAAAAAATGGTAGGTGTGTTCATCTCGAAACTTGAAACGGGACTCCTCTATAGCTTTGTTGACCCCGGCGTCAGGGTCTGCCATGATTGCAAAGTGGCTGAGTGACAGAATCAAGAAGATAATATACGGAGCTACTCACTTGTATTGATAATGAAAGCGAGGAGAAGTAAACAAAGAAAATACACAGCATGACACGGCCGGGGGGTCACAATTGCGAGATCTGCGCTCTGGCCAGCGAGGGGACTCAGATACAGTACTGCCAGTGTTTGCCCCCAACTCCATATCGCGTGTTCAGCCCGAGTAACCAGTGAGGAATCGGCCAAGGACTTCAGGTGGTCTGCCACGGTTAATACGATAAAATCTTTACCGCGTTATCGCAGCTTGTCAGTGGGCTTTGCGCTTCGATGGAACGAAATGCGGTGTGCATCTGACCGTCCACTGGCGCTGCCCTTCGCATGTCGGGCAGTTCCATGGGTCGCGGCACTGTAACATCCAGCTCGCATCTCGGGCTCTTAAGTAAATCCTTTCGAGTGGCTAGTAGTCGACCACAACCTCCCAGGATACTTAAGGTTGGCGTGGTTTTGCAGACACACCGAACATCACAGAACGTGGATTTAGCCCTTGAAACATAAAGTAGCGGCGGGGATGATCAGAAACGCACTACTAATGAAGCACAAAGAAAGGGAATGACACAACAAAAACGGAAAAAAAAGGGAGTGATCGTCGGGCGCAAGCATGAAGAACGAGGTAGGTGGTATGCACACGGCGTGTGTGCCTGCGATCGGACAGACTGGGGGTGCGATATTCGGAATGGCACAGGTGAAGGTGAATACAAGCAGCGGGTGCAATGATCTGACAGAAAATGAGCGATCGATCGAGGGTGCCAAGGGCCCAAGCGTGAACAGGACGCAAGTATAAATCGCAGGCGATTATCGTCGATAAGCAACCACATAAATTGCACAAACGAACGCGGTAGAGATTATGTGGAGTGAAGTAATATACGGAAAACAGGAGTGTGTGAAACCTCACGAGAGATCCCTCAAGAAGAGGGTACAAAAGCGTGATATCTATATGCATGTCTAAGGGGTATCGAGATTTGTGATAATATCGAGAGTCTAGAGTTCGTCGACTTCCACGCCAGAGTCGCTAGCGGTATCGTCTGTGATCTTTGCCCTAGTGGCAGCCAGGCCAAGGGCATTCTTGTAGAAAATAATATTCCCTTCATCCTCGACGAACTGCAACATCCATCAGTAACTTGCAAGCGAGACCGGACATTTGATAATATAATACCTGGCACTCTTTGAAAACTCGGTATACTTCTCTCCATCCGCCGGGGGCTCCACTGAGAACGATGCCTTCTTGCTTCAAACGCTGACGAAGAGCATCAGAAGCTGCCCATCTATGCGAAGGGTGTCAGTATCGCGAATAAAGGTAACAACAAGCCTTTACGCATTGTAATGCGGGATCTTGCTACAAACGTGGTGCAAGACATGAGTCTCGGAAATACCATGAGTTGCGTGAGCCCCAATCCAAGCCATAATTTTTCCACAGTCACCCATAAGGCTGCGGTCGAGCGTAGCCAAAGCGCCACGAGGGAAAGTAAACTCTGGCGCACGGTAGTGAGGGAGAATGGGATCGGTATGTTGCAGGAATGTGATCAGCACCATCCAGTGGTTGACCCTGGAATAATTCATTAGTGAGTCAGGATTATATGTATATAGACTCACCATAAGTAAGGGACGAGGTAGAGACGGAAGACATCCCAGAAACCGAATTTGTAGATGGATCCAGCAATTCCAGCCAACCACAACAAAATTCCGATATCAGATATGACGATTGAGTCATGTTGGTGAGGTGCGAACATGACGGCATTCGGATTGAAGTCTAATCGGACTCAATGGAAGCGCTTGCAGGTAAAGAAGTGTCCACTCACGGTTGGTGCCTGCAGGGTATCGCTTTTGACCAGACGCATTGCAGATAAGGTAAGCTGGGAACCCCCAAAGCTAAAAGAAGTATGAGTATACACAGTCAAAGACCTTGTTGAACACACACCAGATAACCAGCTGCGCCGCAAGCAGCACCGATCGGAGAATCGCCAAGGGCATCCCAAAGCTCTTTTTTGACCTTGTCACTTACGCTCGAGCCAAGGATGTTCTCGTGTGTAGGATCAAAGGCAGGCAAACCGAGCTCAGAGCGAGTCTTAGGAACGTACGCTTTGTCTCGGGTCATATGACCAGTCGAGGCGTGGTGCTTTGCGTGTGTAATTCTCCATGAATGATATGGAACACCTAATCTGGGATATCAAATTCACAATCATGGGTCGTCGTGATATCATAAAAGGGAAAGAAAATCGCGCACGCAGAATGAAGCACCCAGCCCACGCTGTTATTGATAAACTTTGATTCGGAGAATGATTGATGGCCACACTCGTGTGCTATGACCCAGAGACCGGCTGCGAAAAGACCGGCCCAAAAACCGTACAAAGACCACACTGAGAACCGCGCCACTGGGTAAAGAATGGGATGGGGTAAATTGATGGCCTCCGGAGTAATGAAAGCGTCAAGGAACGTAGCGGCTTTGTAAATACCACCAATGGCGATACAGTCCCATGCGCTGTCACGAAAAATCGCGTCAGCAAAGTAGTAGAGGAAAAAGCAGACGCCCTACACGTAGAGTGACGAACGAATGGCGGAACGCTTGAAGCAGTGTGCACTGTACATCACAATGAGGTCAGCTGATCGTTGTGAAAGACTGGGGAGCAGCAGTGAACTTACGGGATAACACTCAACAAGTCCTTGATGGTGAGGTCTGGAATAATCACCTCGTTTTGCTTTATAGTCGTCACGCCATCCCTCGAACCCATAGTGATTGTGATTGTCGTAATATATCCCAGTACTCTTCTGAAGCAAAAAAAAGAGTCGGAACGGAAGGGGGTAGAGAGGAGAAGGAGTGAATCCTGCAGTCGAGGTCAGCGCGCCAATGAGAAGAACCACTTCAAGTTTGCCACCCAAAATAACCGAAAGACGACTCCAAAAAGGGTAAGCGAACTCCAATCGACGCGGAGCTCATTGAGTGATCCGGGCCATGCGCATCGGTTAGACTGGTGACAAATCCGTCTATGAGAGGCAATTGAAACATAAAATCAAGTTTCAATTGCTCTCATGGACGGATTTGGTTACAAGTCTGCATGCCAGTGGCACGCCATGTATAACTCGGGGGGGCCGTGCCGTAGTCACACTGCCAATGTACAGCCTGAGTACCTCTCGGACGAAATCCCGGCGTTGCCTCGGTTACTGGATTTGGCAACTTGTTCGCACAGAGCATGGGCACACCACCTTGCCCACTGGCATGCCGAGCACAATCTGATATCAATATAAACCTATAGCTATCTCGGAGACTCGACTTGAGTGGTCCGAGCTAGCCTCCGCAGGCCCATCATCGTGCACTGATGGCGCAACTCGTGCGTCGACATCCAGCCTGAGGGGTGTGATCCCGGCGCATGCGGCTCGACAACTACTTCCGAGTCGCTCGATAGCCGACGCGGGCCCGAAAAAAGGCTTACGGGGACAGCCAATCAGCGGGGGAATACACAAAGCGTACGGAATCGATCAGACGCAACTTGAACCGAGACGTTCGCGTAAATTTGTCGGTACTTGACTCTACACATGCACATTAGTATGCACTGTTTCTCACTTTACACCCAATCATGGAGACATCTGTAGTTGGTTGGCCATCGAGGTACATGTCTCCGTAGGCCAGAAGTAGCTCTGACTTTATTTTTTATTCTTATTTTATTCTTCCATTTTTTCCTGTCGTCGGATACTACTCGACCGAACGACCGCCAGTGGAACGGAACGCTTACCTAGAAACATACATTCCATGCTTTTCGAGACAAGGGCATCTAGTCGAAACTTGTAGTAATTTTGATAAACTCGTCTAGTGACCGTCCTGCAGCCTTTGTGATTTGGCTGAATGTCATAGGTCGTCTCATTACAATACGAGCAGTGTAAAACCACATGCTAGATCCCCCAAGAACAGGGTTTAAAAAGTCGTCATATCTGTAAGGGGTGTCGAGGATTTATGATAGTATATCGACATCATAGCTTCTCATCTAGAGTTTGTCAACTTCTACACCAGAGTCGCTAGCGGTATCGTCTGTGATCTTGGGTCTAGTGGCAGCCAGGCCAAGGGCATTCTTGTAGAAAATAATGTTCCCTTCATCCTCGACGAACTACAACACCCATCAGTAACTCGCATGCGAGACCGTACATCTGATATTACCTTGCACTCTTTGAAAACTCGGTATACTTCTCTCCATCCGCCGGGGGCTCCACTGAGAACGATACCTGATTGCTTCAAACGCTGACGAAGAGCATCAGAAGCTGCCCATCTATGCGAAGGGTGTCAGTATCGCGAATAAAGGTAACAACAGGTTCCTACGCATTGTAATGCGGGATCTTGCTAGAAACGTGGTGCACGACATGAGTTTCAGAGATACCATGAGTCGCGTGAGCCCCAATCCAAGCCATGATCTTGCCACAGTCACCCAAAAGGCTGCGGTCGAGCGTAGCCAAAGCGCCACGAGGGAAAGTAAACTCTGGCGCACGGTAGTGAGGGAGAATGGGATCGGTATGTTGCAGGAATGTGATCAGCACCAGCCAGTGGTTCACCCTGAGATAATTCGGCAGTCAATCAAGATGCAGGATTACAGGTATATAGAGACTCACCATAGGTAAGGGACGAGGTAGAGACGAAAGACGTCCGAGAAACCAAAGTTGTAAATGGATCCAGCAACTCCAGCCAACCACAACAAAATTCCGATATCAGATACGACGATCGAGCCATATTGGTGAGGCGCGAACATGGCAGCAGTCGGATTGAAGTCTGATCGGACTCAATAGAAACACTCATAAGTAAAGAAGTGTCCACTCACGGTTGGCGCCTGCAGGGTATCGTTTTTGACCAGAAGCATTGCGAATCAGGTATGCTGGCCACCCAGCGAGCTAAGAAAAATCATGAGAATATGGTAAGAGACCTTGCGTCAAACACGCACGAGATAACCGGCAGCACCGAGAGTAGCACCGATCGGAGAATCGCCAAGTGCATCCCAAAGTTCATTTTTGACCTTGTCGCGTACGCTCGAGCCGAGGATGTTCTCGTTTGTAGGATCAAAGGCAGGCAACCCGAGTTGGGAGCGAGTCTTGGGAACAAACACCTGGTCTTGGGTCATATGACCGGTCGAGGCGTGGTGCTTGGCATGTGTGATTCTCCACGAGTGATATGGAACACCTAATCTGGAATTTCAAATTCAAAATCGTTGTGTCAATCACGTGATAGCATCAAAGGTATGAAAAATTCCGTACGCAGAATGAAGCACCCAGCCCACGCTGTTGTTGATGAACTTTGACTCAGAGAATGCTTGATGGCCACACTCGTGAGCTACGACCCAGAGACCGGTTGCGAAAAGACCAGCCCAAAACCCGTACAGCGACCACAATGAGACCCGCGCCACTGGGTAAAGAATGGGATGGGGTAAATTGATGGCCTCCGGAGTAATGAAAGCGTCCAGGAACGTAGCAGCTTTGTAGATACCACCAATGACGACACAGTCCCATGCACTGTCACGAAAAATCGCGTGTCAGCAAAATAGTAGACGAAAAAGCAGACGCCCTACATGTAGAGTGACGAACGAATGGCGGAACGCTTGAAGCAGTGTGCACTGTACATTGCAACGAAGTCAGCTGATCATTGTGAATGACTAAGGAGCAGCGGTGGACTTACGGGATAGCACTCAACAAGTCCTTAATGGTGAGGTCTGGAATAATCACCTCGTTCTGCTGAATAGTCGTCACGCCATCCTTTTCTTTAAGACTCATAGTGATCGTGGTCGACGTAAAAGAGCTTCCGGTCTATGCCAGCACTCCGCTGAAGAGAAAAAGAAGTGTCGGAACGAAAGGGGAGGTATTCCTCGGGAGGGGTGGAGTGAATCGTGTTGTCGAGGCCGTCGTTTTATTGGGGAAAAAATCGCGAACCGGATTCGGCCGGATTACACGTGGTATGTACTTATACGGTTGCCCGATATACAGCAGATCGAGAACAATGGGGGCAATTTTAAATCTGTCTCTCAATCTAGACCAAACTGGCTTGAATAACTACGAGTGTCCGTACTAAGTGTGTACGACGTATACGACATATCAATGACCGTGATTGTTATCCAAGCAAACGAACACCGTGACCATCGACAGGTGAAAAGCTTGGGGCAATGCCAGCAGTGTATTTTTAAAACGAGGCAGGGTCCCAGCGAAATGAAGCGAGCCTGTGAAAAAATGTACAATTTTTTGAAAATCACGCGAACAAGATTGGACAATAGGCTATATAGAGGCCAAATAGAGGCGGCCCATGACAGTGGCCTGTCAGGAGGGACAAAAAAGATCAGTTCAGTGCTTGCAATCGCGCTGCTAGACCCTCGAGGAAAGCAAAACCGTCCTTGGTAATCGTGCGACTACTGCTCCTGTTCGTCACAGCTCCAAAGTCTGCTACCATCTGAGCGAGCGCTTTATTGTCTGGTGCCCTCGCCACTTCTCGCTTCAACCTCGCAACCAGGTCCAATTTCACATAGGCAGGCTGGGATTCGGCATCCTGGTCCAGATTAAAGGTACTCCGGGCTCGCGATGTTCGCATCGGTTGCACGAATGCTGCCGGATCACCGAGTTGCTTATATAAGGCATCCAAGAAGCAGAAGCCTTCTATAGTCAGCGTTTTCGACGTTCCGGTCTCCTTGAGGACTGTGGCGAATTCTGCCACAATCATTGACAGAGCGACGTTATCTGCGGATTTCGACGCTGCGACTCGCAACTGCCAGAGACGTTCTGATTTCTTGATGCGCACAGGTGTACGTGGTGGCAGGTTTTTCGGTTGCTCTGGAGTCCGGCGCCCTCCAGACGAATCGCCAGTGAGATCAATGACATCGCCATCCTCCTTCGCATCGTTAGATTTCGCTACCTGTGTACCCGGCGTCGGCACGTTCGTCTGGTCAGCGAGGGCTGGCCGGTTATTGAGCTGGAGTTTGGCGAGATCCTGGAGTACGTTTTCCATTTCTGAGCCGGTGCATGCAGGGCGTTTGGGCGCTGTTCGTGGGACCGGTTTTGCCTAGGGTTGATATTATTTCATCCGAAATGAGATCGCAATCATGCCATGAACCATACCTGTTGGGGCGGCGGTGGCCAGATGAACTTGTGAATGTCCGTAAACCCATTCTCATGAGCGAGTGCTTGGAACTCGTTCATCCAGTGCTCATAATCAGGTCTCTCGGCGAATTTCAATCGTCGGCAATACCTAAGGAATTCTTCGAACTCTGAGGGCATCCCACGGCAAAGGTCCTCTGGGCGTGCAGATTGTTTGGCACGTTTTATACGCATGTGCTGCTCGTCTGTTTTAGGCACGCCATTGCGAGTCCACGGAAGTCCGCCAGGGGTGAGAAGATGGATGAACATCAGTGCAGCTGCTTCAAGGTCGTCCCGACGAGATGGAACTGCAGCATAATTCATGGGGACGTATCGACCAGCAAGAAAGCCTGGGACACTGACCCTTGCCTTTACAGTGGACGCCGACTGATGTAAACCAATAATTCCCGAGAAAATCCCTCTTTTGCTTCGAATCGGGAATGTGACGGTGAGTGTTGGCATCGATATACCGTTTGGAGAATCCGAAATCGATCAGGTAGATCATAGTGTCGTTGGGTACACGACCAATTGCACAATTTCCAAGCTGAATATCGCGATGGAGGACTTCCCGGTGATGCATCGTGCAGAGCCGTGATATCTACAATGAAGGATCATCAATGGATTGAACCATAAGGATGTCCGGTGATGTCACAGTACCACTTGGTAAGCAATCGAGCAGACACTCCGCAAATCCATCGTCTTCTTGCCGTTGTTTCGGTATATACTATCTAAGCTTGATCCAAGCAGAGTGATGACAAGATAGTGCCATTTTCCTTGCACGCCAGAGGCGAATAGTCTCGGCATGCCTTCTCCGCCTTGTAGCAACGGATAGAAATATTCTTCATATCGATTAGTGGGACACTCGTGATTGACGTCTTGCACCTTGAGTGCAACCCAATCTCCATTGAACACGTTGTGGGCGCTGAAGATCGAGCCTACAACGTTTTGGGTGAGCAATGGTGCCGGGGAAGAAGGATTATTAGCTTACCAGAGTAACCAGATCCCAACCGTGTGTGCAACCAGTAATTACCTAGGCGGCGAGGTATGTCTTCAAGATTATGGGTCATGGTGCCGGACCAGAACCAAATGGTCTGTAAGAATTCAACGTCACAGTCAGCAGGTAGGGGAAGTCGTCGGGTTCAACTGAGATCGTGGAGACCGAGACACGAGGTCAACTTGCAATGTTGAACGCGTCAGTCACGTGAATATAATACAGTTCGACTACAAACAAAATCCCACACTCGTACAGCCCTCGCTCAACGTGAAAGACAAATGTCAGCGGATTTAAAAATTACAACTGCATCGCTGATTTCTCTGCATGTTTGTTCGACAGCTCGGCGGCCATCTTGAGTGCGCGAGGTGTATCATACTTGCCCATGACAACTTCCACGAACTGTATTTTCCCTGCGTTGCAGAATTCGGGATCATCCAGAAGTTTTTCCAGTCCGAGCTTGTCGCGGACGGTATATGACCTCGACAATGTGCCATCGACATCCCCGAGGGTCGTAAGAAGTGATGTCCATTTCCTAACGTCACTTCAACATCGAAACCCTATATTCGCAAAAGGGACGTCACTAACCAGTTAACAATGTCATTATACTTCCTGTCCGCGAGTCAGGACTGGATGTTAGATAAAAAAGACGTTACTCACCTGTTCATGCCGTGCAGATTCCTCTCGATGTTGTAACCGCTATTGTTGACCAAGAAGATGATTGGGGTAAGTCGATGGTGGATCATGGTGGAGAGTTCCTGGACAGAGAGTTGGCTGAAGATCGATCAAAACACAGCCAGCATGACAATGGTTGGGCCTACATGCTACCGTCGCCGATGAAGAGGATAACACGACCAAGTCCGTTGTCACGGGCGGCAAGAGCCGCTCCTAGAGTACTCCCTATAGGATCTTAAAGTTA
>JBBPQL010000290.1:0-33314 GCA_038092515.1 Boletus subparvulus | reverse complement strand
TAACGAATCTTGGGTTCGTACATTGCGTTTATTCTGCATTGCGATGGAGAACGAGATACAAGTGGTCGACATTGTTCGGGTGCCCGGGTTTATGCACGAGGTACGTCGTGGACTCTTTATGATCCGTTTCCCCTGAATCTAAATTTCGTCGCTGACTCGATCTCCCGCCGCGTATAGGTCAGGCATGGTGCAATCTCATTTCCCGTGCGCTCTCGGCGCAACCCAAAGTCTCTTTTTTTGTCGCATGACATCCCAGACGGAGACGGCACGTCGACGAACCCAATGAGACCATCGAGAAAGAGAAACCCTGCGAACGCGACGGGTGACGATTAACGTCGTACAGACGTGCTCACAGAAATTCCCGACAAGCCTGAGAGCACGAGGGGGTAAGGGAGCGGGAGGTACCGAGTCGAGCAAGTCGAGACCGTCGAGAAAGTGCGGTGGACACAGGCGACAGCAGCGATCATATGGGTTGACCCAGGGAGCCCGACGAACGCCCAGACGACACGAAGAGCCCGTGTACACGAAGCAGCGAGCCACCCGATGATACACGAGACCCCGCGGACATACAGGTCGAACCAGGGGGGGAGGGGGCGGGAAGTCGAGGGTTAGAACACGAAGACGCAGCGAGACGTGTCGATCGAGGGGGAGAGAGGTTGGACGAGAGTAGGGAGGAATGGAGTTATGCACGATCGACGTCGGGAGTCGGAAAATCACAATCAGGACGGTGAAGACTTGCCTAGGACATTGCCCCACCATCCACCATCCAGCCCATCCGAACGACCCCGTGACGATACAAAGCAGCGCGTCCAGATAAGAAGGGTGAGCACAAGGTGACCCTCATACTACCCGCGGGTTCACCCGCAACGGATGCTGGTACGGGTGCCAACCCAGAGTTCCCCTGGTGGAAGGAACCTCCCTTCAGACCCGAGATGTTGAGCCAGACGGAGCGGGCGGTGAAGCGGTCGTATCCGGAGGCTTTCATACGTCTCTGGAACGTCCCAGGAGTGGGAGGGACGAGCGCGTTGATTGGGGTGGGATGGGAGAGAGGAGGGACACTTCCCGCTCAATAGGAACACCACCGCCGAGGCCACACGGGACTACAGTTCTCTGATCCGTGCTGCCTACTGATCCCATGGGTATGGGGCTTTCTTGGTGCGAGGGAATATCCCCTTAGTCCACAGAGTAAATATCAATGGATCAGAGCGCCCTGTATGATGTGGCCTTGAGGAGAATAGCGCAGGTGTTGTCGGACGGCCGTCATGACCGCCCCATTTGCATCTTCCCCAACAAACCGACGTGCCCTCCGAGCTTCTGTCCAAACTCGATTCAGTGACGTTCCATTCACTGGACTCCACCGTCGCATCCCAATGGCGAGCGGAACTGAACGGGTCCTAAAGTATACATGCACGCCAATGAATTCACCCCATCGTTCAGCAGGAGCCTGCCTCTTCACTTTGTATGGTCACCGATATCCATTTATCCAACCCGCATCCCAGCCCCGATGGCGTCTGGCCAGACTCACCCACACATGCGCAACATAGCAACCTGAGGCACCACATTCAATGATAAGAACAAGCATCTCACAGGTGCATAGTAGATCCGGCTCTGTTTGACATTTGTTGTCCTGACGTCGATTGACGCATGTATCAAGGACCAGAAGTTTATCTAAACGGGTTCTAACAGACCTTTGCAAATAAGTAAGGGACATCACACTACTAGATAGCAATATGCCGAGGCCACTGTTGCCCGAGTCGCGTTCGCGGGGAATGTCGCGGTCAATCGACCGCTCTCCATCTTAACCTTCGCATTCCAGTCAGTATCTGTATAAGCCGTCCATCGTCATGATTAATGACTCACCTTGGTTGCGAAGGGAGCCGTCAGCGACGACGCTCACTAATCGCGTAAACATCTTCCTAGCACTCGTAGACTTCCCTGGTACCCTCAACGATTATGGTGGATGTCGATGATGACATATCCGGATTTCAGGCCGGGAGGTTCAAGCTCCTTTGGGCTTGCACTTCGTCCTAGAGACGGGGAGGCAATGAAACAGTGTACAATACGAAGAATGAAAGATACCTTGGCGCGTTGATCTTTCCCAACGGTGGGCCCGGAACCAGTCCATTGGAGGCATCCATGTTGATAGTCGTGGCCGGTTCAGGTTCAGGCCCAATACCGAAGGGGACAGGCTCTATTCAGCCACTCCAAATCCGACCCAAGGAGAGGCAAAAAGATCCGAGCACAAGGTTGCTAGCGGGCGTAATGCAATGTACCTTGCATCACACGCGCATCAGGAGAAAGGTCTGCGGGATAAAAGAAGTTGGTAACGTGATGGGTGGCGAGCAATCGAGACGCCGATACGGAGATGATGGTTTTGATCCGAGGCCCATATCCACGAGGAAGGGAAAGGAGGTCGGGTAAGTGCGCGCCTGGGATTCCGGACTCCTCTAGGCGGTTGTGTACGTGGAGTTGTGCCCCGAGTTTTAGCATTTGGCATGACGGGTCTTTGGGTATCGTGAATGTGGATGCTACAGCGTCAGCTTGTGTTTCTAGAAACATTGTGGACGAGGGGAAACCCCCGACGAGTCGTTGAGCTCGGACTTGAACCTGGATTGTTGCGCCGTGACCGATTTCCAGTGAAGAACAGAGACCATGGCGAGAACAAACTTTCCATAACTGCAAGATTACGTTCCATTTACTACAGTAACTCGGCCCTCTCAACTTCAGAAAGCATACAGAAAAACTATCAAGAATGTGTGAACACTGAAGAATTGTGCCAGGATACCTTCCAAAGAAGCTCTTGAGTGCAATTAAGGAAGTGAGAACTCCTTCCTCCACCTCAAAGCCCTGACTGCATAGCGAACCATATAACTGCCATGTTTTCAATCCAAGGGACCATCCACATCAGGAGCTGATGATAATAAGTAGTGATTGAATCTTCATTGAAATTACTTACTACCCAACATTCTGTAAAAATCACATGTTCTCTTTGCTATCCTTGCTGCATAGTTCATGCGAAAGGAATATGGTTGATAGATAAAAGGATGAATTTTGTGGGTTTCAGGAGTGTCATCAAAAATGTCATAGACAGCATCCAATATGGCAGCAGTAAAGATATGGCATGACTTGAACCAGCCCCATTCCATAAAGATGTTGACCTTGATAATAAGATTGATGACTCTGAAAAGGGAGGGTGCCTGCTCAGGCAACCAACTGAGTTCTGGATGGACCACTCTGTCTCCAGCAGCAGGGCTGTCATTAATGATGGATGTGCCTTCTGCATGAAGATAGAGCCCAAGGTGAGCAAGTAGGGGATTTCCTTTGTTCCTTTCAGAGATCTTGATGGATATGTGTGACCAGGAAGGCTGAGGTTGGCTAGGGTGTGGCTGGATCTTCAGGATAACATAGGCATGCTGATGGCCAAGCCATGTTGACTGTTCATTGTAACATGTCACTTTGGTGACAATAAAAGGATGCTTGGGCACATGTCCAACATCCATGCACTTCTTAGCAAGAGGGAAGGTTCTGAGGTCATAGAGTAGGTCCTGTATGGTTAATGTAGAAGATTCGTTGGCAAAAGGCTCATGAGTGAGAAAGGGAAGAAGCTCAAATTTAGAGCCCACTGCAGAGACCATCATTGGCATGGTGAGCAGGTACGACAAAAAATAGGGGTAACAGTGGCATGGCTTAATAACTGAAGCCACAATTCATACCATTTCAAATTCGCAGTTCATCCATTAGGTGAGTTTATGGTCCTATGCATTGCCACTTAGCAAGCTTCGCGTATTATCGACCTAGAGAGCGTCGTTGTTATCGCTGGATTCGCCAAGGTCGGTCCTTGGGGAAGCTCGCACATGACATAGGACATGGAAACAAAGGAGGATTTCACCATTGAAGGTTGCATCGGGATGGTTTGGGTGATGGACTCCATCAATCACTCAACCACCTCGCCCGTCCCTCCACACGCGATGACGACGGCACCTCGCCCTCGTCACATCCTCACCCACCACCTCCCTCCACACACTGGCGGGATGACGGTGGCGCCTCACCGCGTCCCTCCACATGCGATGACGACGGCGCCTCGCCCTCACATCGTCCTCTCCTCCTCTTCACGTCATCTCGTCCACCGCGCCGTCTCGCCCACCCTGTTATATGCGCTACCTGGCCTGGTATCTGGCCCTCACGACCCTCTCGCGCCGTCACTCACCCACCCCGCTGTTGCAAGAGCACCCTGGCACATGCGCCGCATCGCCACCCCGACTTCCCCTCACACACCGCTCGCAGAGACTCGCCTTCTTATCTCTCTCGCGCCGTCACTCACCCATCCCGCCGTCGCACGAGCGCATATGCTCTCGTGCTGCCTCGCCCTCGCCCTCACCTCTCCTTCGCGCCATCTCGCCCACCCTGGCACACGTGCCACCTCACCTCGTCCCTCACGTCCCTCTCCCACCATCGCTCGCCCATCCCCATCTCGCCATCTCGCCCACCCTAGGCGCGCGCTGCCACACCAACCCTCGCTCTCACATTCCCCTCGCGCCGCCCACATCCCCACCCTGACGTCCCTCTTGCGCCGTCACTCACCGATCCCGCTGGATGGGCACACACGCCCTCGTACCGCCTCGCCCACCCTCGCAGACGCTCGCCCTCTCCTCCTTCGTGCCGTCTCACCCACCCTGGTACCCACGCCGCCTCACATGGTACCCTCACCCTCACGTCCCGCGTCACACCGTCACTCACCCACCCCGCCCCTCGCACCACTCGCAGACCCGCCACCCACACCGCCATCCCACGAGTGCACTGCCACCTCGCAGAGTCTCGCACGCACGCTGTCACTAGCGAGTCACCCATTCGCCCTCACCCGCCCGTTCCCTATGCCCCCGCTTTCACGTACACCCGACCACGTGCACCTATTGCATGCACACCATTTGTATAGTATTATAATAAATGAAATTCATTTTCCAAAAAAGAAAGCAGCGACCATCTCGAGAGGGTCAGGAGATGGTCAGGAGATGCTCCAGGACGCGGAAAATGCGCACTAGAAGCATCCCGAGATGCCCATAAATCACGTTGGACGAATATGGAAACTGACCGGAAATAGCCGGCGCGGATGGAGGACCTCTGAGGCCCATTTCGGCTCGACAAAGAACCCCACCTGAGAGGGTCTAAAAGGTTCGAGGAACTGGTGCCTAAGGTGCGTCCCCGACAATACTGTCTGTCTCACGTGCATCGAGGGCAAAATAGTGCACTGCTGGGCCGTTCCTGCGCGGCCCCGGACAATCACTTTCAATTCTTTTGATTACCAGTCTAAGCCTGCACTTGCTCCCAAACAACAGCACAGAGATGCTGCATGTCATGCGGATATCGACGCTCATGTATCGTCACGAATGGAAGGTTCGAGGCCACAGATAACATGGGTACTGGTTTCTCGCATCCGGTGGACAAGCTGGATAACCGGCCCATCAGCATAAAGTGAGGGTGGGAGGAAAGAATTAGGTCGGCGGCAAGTTGGCGGAGCAGTTGCAGGGAGTACACGGCGTGACTGTGTCATCATGCAAACATATTTTATACCCACATCACCTAGCTCAGCGCCATGCCTCAGCAAAACCAACACCGTGATTCTGGTCCCACCTCGACCTCGACCTCTTGCTGTTCATATTCCAAATACTGCCCATTGACCTCTCACATTGTTACGAACTGCGTTAATTTACTCCGTCTTACCAATGACGCTATTAATGACTACTGTATGTCACGGTGGTATGTAAGGGGCCACCATCAACTCTTCCTACCCTCTCGCATAGCACTCACCGTGACATGATCGATCTGAGTGAGTGTCTTGGATACCTGGCGGGTGACTGCACCGAAGTTCACCCTTCTCGTTTGGGCTCATACATTGGTCACGGGTGGGTCTGGTACCCGTATGCTGATCTCTATGAATCACGATCTCTTGATTTTTTTTTCTAGTTACGCTACAGGCATAACGTCCGGTTCTCAAGTTGTCCACCTCGATGCCTTCGCCCCACCGCCCCTTCGTCGTCATTTGCTTTCTCTCTGGGGGTCCCGTCATCGTCACCAACAGCTTCCCTTGCCATCGCGCTCGTTTCGGGAAACACTGACCTAACACTGTGCAGGACCGTCGATTTCCTGAGCTATTGAGGGTCCCGGAGCTGTTGAGGGTCCCGGCACTGTTGAGGGTCCCGGTGCTGTTGAGGGTCCCGGCGCTGTAGAGTGTCCCAGAGCCGTTGACGATCCTGGAGTGGCTGGTTGGCAGAGGCAGATTCAATATCAACGATTATTGTTTTGAAGGAAGAAAAATGACTTACCACCCTGGGGTGTGTTGTACAGCGCGATCGCTTGTTGAACGACCCATCGGGCTCGCCAGGTGGCAACAGTCGGGATAACTCCAAAAAGGAACCCCCTTCTCACGGTAATTGATTGAGCTGGCCTTCAGTTCCGTCGAACACATTGCGGATCGCCAGAAAGACTGCTGCGGAGAAAACATAACAAGAATCCGAGAACACTGAGTAGTGAGGGATTTTGGTGTGGATACGGTTGATGAGTCGGAGGACACTTCGAAGGGAGGGTGCATTGGATCTGGTCCAGCTGAGCACAGGGGGATTGTCGGGCAGCTGAGCAATGTCGGTGTCAGTGAGAATACCGATTGTATCCCTAGCGTCGAATTTGAGTCCTCGAAATCGGCCCTTCGCACGGGAGATATCTAGTAACTTCTGTGACCACAGCGGCTGAGGTCTTGAAGGATGGGGTTCAATATCGAGCACGATATATTCATGCTGAAAACCGCGAAGAGGACTCTTGAAGTGTCTCGCCTTTCGGACAACAAAGTCATAGCCGTTATCGAGCGGTGCGTGGGAATTCGTCCAGGTATCAAGTGCCTTTGGTTCAAAGGTGTTGAGAAAGGTCTCCATGGGTCGCGGGCGTGCTTGGGGAGTGAGAGAGATCTGGAAAATATTGGAATTCCATTGTGAACTTGGGTACTTCACAATGGAATTCCAACATTGCCGGATCGTTGAAGTGAGGAGAGAGTCTGGTTGGGTTCAGTGGCACTGCCCAGACACTTGGTTCGGCACGCGAATCGGAGCATGAATCGTCACACCGTGCCTATTCCTGTGTGCTACCCGCCATGCTCGCCGGCCCGACGCTGCCCCCGACGAGAGCCAAGAAATACGAGATATGCAAGTACCGTAAGCACGGGTCACAGCATCTCAGGCTTCATAGAACCAAGATACGCTTGTCCGACATCCAGGCGGGCAAAGTCATTCATCGGAAAGGTACATGGGCGAGTGAGAATATGCTTCCCTTTCCATAACGTGACATTCATTCGCGCAGGATCGGCTCGTCCAGAAAGTGGATAGAGGCAGGACGCCTTCCGCGATGAAGACGTTGCAAAAGGCGGAAATATTAAGATTGAAATTTGGCTCGATGGTCTCACTCGCGAACCAAGCTCGCCCACATCCGTGTGGAATTTCGCCTGTTTGCCCATGGGTGGTCCGATTATTCTATTCTCTCCAAGACCCGTTATACCTCTCTCATCATGGAGTTCCGTCCTGGAGGCGATCTCATGACCATGCCCATGAAGTACGCCGTATTCTCAGACTCAGAAGATGTCATGTAATTCTACAGGGAAATGTGTATCCTAGAAGTGGCACACGACCTGGGATACATTCACCAGTATGTACATATCTTCTCCGAACATAGCTGCTATGTCTGATTACATCGGATCAGAGACATCAACCTGATAACATCCTGATCGACAAGAACGGACACCTCAAGTTATCCGAATTTGGTCCCTCCACCGGCCTTCACAGACGACTGATGGGGATTACTACAAGCGCCTTATAGAGCACGAAATGCAATGTGATCCTGGGCGGAATAGCGCGCGCCGAGAACGAATAACCACCTTGAAGGTCAATCGCCGGAAGCTCGTGAGTGGCACATACAACGGCTATGCTTGCCTGCTGAAAAGTCCATTCCTTAAGCGTATTCCACTGTCGATGGGTAGACTCGCGAGCCTCGACTACAGATGTAGCCGAATCCGCATTAGGGGCGCCTGACTGTATCGCACTCGAAGTCTTCATGTTGAAAGGGTATGGTAAAGAGTGTGATTACGCGCAATTATGTTCGGGCGTCTTGTTGGCTACGCACCGTTCTAGAGAATCCAAGTGACGCGCACAAGAGGATCGTCGAGTGACCTACTTACTTGTACTTCCCCGACGAGGTACATTTCAACAAGGTAGCCAAGCACTCGATCGGGAGGCAAGTCATTCGTGAGCGTATCCCCATTTTGAAGCTGAGTCACCCCATTTAGCAACAACTCGGGGTGAACGAGATCAAGAACCATTCGTCCTTCTATGATTGCGACCGGGAGAACCTACGTATATCACGCCTCCCTTTGTTCTGACATCGTCTTCCATTACGGACATAACTTACTCCCCCACGGACGAGCTCGGCAATTTGCCCGACTAGCTTGAGGTGGTTCGGGCAGGCTGGGTCAGACAAAGACCTTGCATTCCTTGGGTGAGCCGTATTCGAATCAAGTCATTGCGAGTCACTTCCCCACGAACGAGCCAGGTAACTTGTCCGACCGACTCGGGGTGGTCGAGCAGATTGGATCATCAAGCGCTTCGCTAGACGACAGGTTACCTCTGGACTCTGACCCTGACTTCGTCATCCCGGCGAATACCCAACTCATTAGCGTAGACACCGTCCTTGTAACCTTGGTGCTTTTGACGAAGCCAGGTGCAATATATGCGGACCCTCGGAGAGATCGGGCCATCAACCCACTTGCGTCGTCCGTCAAGCGCCCTTCTCCAAAGATCTGGACCTGCACAGTATGGCTAGAGGTGGGTAGAGCGGACGGGTGGATGCCTTTTCGACCATGCAAAGGGTCTCATCAGGGGGCTATTGCTACCTGGACTGACACTGCTATCGGCCGTTTATACATGAAGACAAGTGTGATTCATCTGGCCTGTGGAGGGCGACCAGCGGTTCGTGAAGTTGAAGAAAGACAGCCGCATCTTTGTCTCCTTGATCTACCTACTATCCGTGGTCCTTCTCGCGACTCTGCCTCCAGTGCCCCTCTGGTAATCACCGTCCCACTGACGAAGCTCCAGCGCACTGGAGTGTATCCCAAGGGATCTATTGACACACCTCGTGCTGACAGATCTCGACCAGGCGACCCTCGCATCTAATCTTGCCATCACCAACCAATCAATCGGTGATGCTTTCTTATGCTGCTTTCAAAGACGTCAATGGTATCGTTAGTGTTGGACCTGTCGACCTCACGCAGGCTACGCTCTCACCTGATATGAATGCAGCAATTCTAACAGTCATGAACAACCTCGTGTCGCGAGGACCCATCGAGAACCAAGTACTCGGTGTTTACTTTGCCCCTTCAACAAACTACAGTGACACAGGTAGGTACTCGATGTCTGATCCTTGTGCATTATCAACCTGAGTTGCGTAGATGGTGCATTGACCTACGGAGGCATTGATTCGAGCTTGGTATGAATATCGTTTGTTGTCGGCTCGTGCTTAAGTGGGTTATATGCGTCCTGTCAGTACAGTTGACATATGTATGTTCCTGTGACAGAGACATATCCAGCCGCCTATTATGGGGCATCAACGTCGTTTCGTCTACATACGTCACCTACGCCGTCATCCCGACTTCCACTGCCGGGATCGTCGACACCGGTACAACACGTATGTTTCCTTCTCCAATCTTAGATGCTCACTGGCCAGATCTCACGCAAATATCGTCACCATTAGAAATCCTCTCGCGGACAACTTCTTTTCCGTATACCTGGATGCAATCCCAGAAGAGACGTTGGATTCGCACACAGGTCTCATCGAAATCCCCCTTCCTCCATCGGAGTCCATCTTGTCCACGCAGCCTCCTAACTTCATGGCTACTGACCGGGTGTTCGCTGTGGATATCGCCGCTCAGCTAATCCCAACGGGCCGGAACATAGCATGGCGTGGCGTTACTGGGAACAATACAGTGTGGCTGCCAACTGTTGGGAAGCAACAGCCCTGAATTTCATCATCGGAGATACTGTGCGGTCAGTAGTGGCTGGGCTCTGGAGAAACACAAACTGATCGATCGATTTTGAAAGGTATTCGACACGGATGCCAACCGCGTTGGATTTTCTCTGACATGAGCCTTGATCCGTGTCGAGATCAGCCCAATCTGGACTTCATTAAGTATATGATTTGCTATACAGTCAGGGGCCATTAAGGTGGCGGAAGAAATTCTCACTCCTTTTGATAAGGTATCTCGGCACAGAGACGTGTGAGCTATCTTCTCAGTGCGTTCTTGATAGTTGTAGTAGACTCGGTACGCTTTCGACAATTGAGAGGGCCTTGAATTCATTGTTCAATGAATCAAGCTCTGGTTCGTGTGTAAAAACTTCCCGCTTATGTAAGCTTACAGTTATGGAAGTTTGTTCCCGTCACTCTCTCTTCACTGGAAATGATACATCGACTTGCACATTCTGCTCATGCGCAAACAGCTTGACCCTCGAATACCCACACTCATCACCAACAATGTCAAAAAGAACCACAGATCCTTCATAGTCTTGGTCGGGGACAAGGGGAGGGACCAGGTGCGTCACGTCCAGTGCGAGAAATGATTTGTCTGTTGACCTGAGGGATCAGATCGTAAACCTCCATTACTTACTCTCCCAAGCTCGAGTTTCAGCGCGCCCTTCGGTGCTATGGTGCTACAAGAAGGATCTCGGGTTCACAACGTGAGTGGGATCTCCTCTGGTTTTAGAGAAATACCGAAGTTAACCCCCCCCAACCAACCTGACGGGCTAAACCAGACACCGCAAAAAAAGAGAAGCAAAAATAAAGCGCGACGTAAAACGTGGCATCCGAGAACCCAACGAGCAAAATCCATTCGAAATTTTCGTTACTGTCACCGACATCCGATATACCTACTACAAGGAATCACAGAAAATTCTCGGAAACACTTATGGAATGTGTGTCTTACAAGATTTTGAGGCTATCACACCCAACTTGCTCGCACGATCGATCGAGACGGTGGAGGGTGGAGGACTGGTGGTGTTGTTGCTGAAGACCATGACTTCACTCAGGCAGCTGTACACGATGACTATGGTGAGCGCGTTCACTGTTGAGTGGAGTGGATGAAACTCATTGTCTGCAGGATGTTCATGCTCGTTATCGCACTTCGTCTCATGATTCCGTGATCGCTCGATTCAACGAGCGTTTCATCCTGTCTTTGGGGTCCTGCGCAGACTGCTTAGTTTTGGACGATGAGCTAAACGTGCTTCCCATCTCCAAAGGGAAGGATATAACGCCCATCGAAGAGGAACACGGCAAAGGGAAGGCTGACGTGGAGCTCAAGGACCTCAAAGATAGCTTAGCCGATACCAAGCCTGTTGGTGAACTTGTCAAGCTGGCAACAACTATCGACCAAGCACAAGCCCTCCTCGTTTTTGTGGAAGCTATCGCCGAAAAGACTCTTGCCTCCACCGTGACGCTAACAGCTGCCCGTGGACGAGGCAAGTCTGCAGCGTTGGGTCTCGCAATTGCAGCTGCGCTGGCGCACGGGTATTCGAACATATTCGTGACAAGTCCTAGCCCGGAGAACTTGAAAACACTGTTCGAGTTTGTCTTCAAAGGATTGGACGCCTTGGGATATGAAGAACATCTCGATTATGATATATTGCAGAGCACGAACCCGGATTTCAACAAAGCTATCGTTAGGGTCAACGTCTTCCGTCAACATCGTCAAACTATTCAGGTCGGTTACGTCCGCCCATCAGTGTGTGCATCGCCCTCACGTTTTTATAGTACATCCAACCTGAGGATGCCCATGTCTTGGGACAGGCTGAACTCGTCATCATCGACGAGGCTGCAGCTATCCCCCTTCCCCTTGTACGCAACCTCCTTGGACCATACCTTGTATTCATGGCGTCAACCATCAACGGATACGAAGGCACCGGTCGCTCTCTCTCTCTTAAACTCATACAACAGCTGCGCGAAAGCACTCGTCCCTCCCTCACGAAAGATGTCGTCACACCGGATTCATTTGTCGCAACCACCTCCGCCTCCAAAAAGTCGGTCGCTGGCCACTCCAATGCCCCCAAAACGCGCACCCTGCGCGAAATAAAACTCGAGACACCCATTCGTTATGGTGCCGGAGACAAAATTGAAAAATGGTTGAACAGCGTCCTGTGTCTGGATGCTACCATCTCCTCCAAGTCCGCTGTCGCTTCAGCACAGGGTTGCCCCCATCCATCTACGTGTGAGCTGTACTATGTTTCACGGGATACACTGTTCAGCTACCATCCCGCTTCTGAGATGTTCCTCCAGCGGATGATGGCGCTTTACGTTGCCTCGCATTACAAAAACCAGCCCAATGATCTCCAGCTCATGTCGGATGCTCCTGCACACCACCTCTTCGTACTCCTTCCCCCCCTCAAAGACGACGAATCACATCTCCCTGAACCGCTCGTGGTGCTCCAGGTCGCACTCGAAGGTAACATTAGTAAAGCTGCGATCATGGAGGGCCTCAGTAGGGGTTTGAGAGCCGGGGGTGATATGATCCCCTGGATTGTCGCGCAGCAGTTCCAGGAGAGCAAGTTTGGCATGTTGAGTGGTGCGCGAATCGTCAGGATAGCGACACACCCGGACTATGCAAACGTGAGTGGTAGACTCTTTTTATTTTCTCGGTCTCCTTCCAGTCATCCCAACCGGTGCTCTACTCGCAGCATCACCGAGAGGGTGACGTGGAATGGGTGACGAATTCGATGGAATCGTGTTTTGCGAACTGGGCTGATGTGATAAATCTTTTTTCTGGGCATGGTACAGATGGGGTATGGTTCTCGAGCCCTCAAAGCTCTCAATTCGTTCTACAGCGGAGAATACTTTAACATCTCAGAGAATTCCAGCCTTTCCGAGCCGTCTTATCCCGATGTCACCCTGATTGATCCTGTACGCCTGTCCCAAAAATCCTTGAAATATTCAGCCTTGGCTAACCATTTGACTTGACTTGGCGTGTTACCGGTGCCTTTATGTTCGCTTCTTTGTTCCGAGAAGGATACGGACCTTCACACTGATCACCCTATCGTCCGCCTGGCGAATGCGATGCCGCCGTTGCTCCAGCGTCTCACGGAGATGAAACCGGAGAGTTTGGATTATCTGGGTGTTTCGTATGGATTGACACCCCAGCTGCTTAGGTGTGTCGTCTTTTTTGACGTCCAAAGCATGCTTGGAGGGCGATGTATGGCGTACTCGCGTCGCTTGTCCCTCATTTGATCAACGTACTAATATCTCCATCAAAAACAGGTTCTGGAAGCGCGCGGGCTTCATTCCCCTCTATCTTCGGCAAACACAGTCTGAGCTCACGGGTGAACACACATGCGTGATGGTTCGGGGGCTGAAAAGCTCAGCTGATAGCGATCTCGAGTGGTTGGGCGAGTTTGCAAAGGGTGAGTTAGGCATTCACAAGCGAGGATATCGAAGTAACTATGTGGCGTGGTAGACTTTAGACGACGCTTCCTATCGTTACTCTCTTTCAAGTTCAGAGAGTTTGGAAGTGTGACGGCGTTGAGCATCCTCGAGGCTGCCAATGCGGGAGTCAAGAAAGGTGGCGAGAGTGATACTTCTCCTGATTCACGAGGTAGGCACTGATCCGTCCGTCCGGCACATTCTTCCTCATCTCCGCCACTAGTCACCTCATCCGAACTTTCATTTCTCGTGACGCCATTTGATCTCAAACGCCTCGACTCGTATGCTAACAATATAGTCGACTACCATGTCATTCTGGACCTCTTGCCATGCGTCTCTTCCCTCTACTTTGACAAACGACTGGGGGACGATGTGAGTCTGTCTGCTGTGCAAGCATCGATACTTCTTGGCATGGGCCTCCAGAGAAAGTCGATCGAGGAAGTAGAGGTAAGCGCAATTGTTAAGCTATCGCAACTGTGACGAAATTGATTGCCGACGTCGGCCGACAGAAAGAGTTATCGCTACCCGTCTCCCAAGCATTGGCGTTGTTCAACAAGCTCATACGCAAAATCAGCAAGAAGCTAACTGACATCCAAAAGGAAGCCATCGGAGCGGATATTCCTGTTGCACCGCCGCCCAGAAACACTGACACACGTCTCCACGATAACGATGGGGTTGACGGTGGCAATAGCGGAGAAGCATCGAAGCCATGGCAACCCATCGAAATCAGTGTTGAAGATGAGCTCGACGAAGCGGGGGATGAAGTGACGAGAGTTCTACGCGAGAAACAACGTGCGATGATTGAATCGCTTGACCTGAGCAAGTACGTGGTCCATATGAGCCATTCTCGTTATCCATTTCCCTTTTCCTCCGCCCATCGCCGCCATAACCCAACCGTAAATGAAAGGATAGATGCTCACTTGGCTCCGGTCAACGATTCTATAAATAACTTTTGCGCCTCTAGTGGCTTGATATGATCATCGGAATGTTGACTAATGGTTTGGTGTGGCTCGTAGGTATGCCATCAATGATGCAGCTGCCAACTGGAGTGCTGCGGAGGCTCAGGTTACGAAGGTTACGAAGGGCACAGCAGGGGCTACTGTCGTGAGCGTTAAAAGTGGGGCTGTCTTGGGACAGAAGCGGAAGGCGGAAACCGGTGGGGAGGGAGGGGGGAAAAAGCCCACGCGGAGGGGCAAAAAGGCGAAGCGGTAAAATGCATTGATCCTGATTGATCCTGCGGACGATCCAATGAGAAATCTTGGCGTATCCGTGCAACCCTGGGTATCCGGTTCCTCGGAGATATCACTGATAAGTTGATATCCGAGGGGTGGGCCCATCACTGAAACTCGTGCATACGATGCCAACCTGTGAGCTGGTCGTCCTCGGCTACTTGTCTACAGAGCATGACGATCAGACTGTCTCCCGTGGGGGCAGGTAAAAACAGGTAAGAACGCGACTGTCATTGCACGATGGTACAGTAGCCGGGTATCTAATCGGTCCGTGTCAATGCGTTCCTGGATGGTGAGCTGGCATGCAGATTGGCCAGGATTGGACCCATGGGGTTGCTCCTGCCTGTGGAGGCATTTGGCAGGAGCCTTCAAGTTCCGTGTTTCAATTGTCACTTGTTTCCGATCATTTCAAATCCCGTGACTTAAGTAAGGCAGCACTGGGTACCTTCGGGGCTTTGCCAGTGGGGATGTCTCAACTGTCTCAATCTGGGCTTAAAAATATTTCCGGAACACGGATGAGGATGCATAGTATGAACTTAAGCTGGATGATGATCATGTCTATGGGAAAGCCAGCACAGAGTTTTACCTTCAATGAATCCGCCACCATTGGTATGTATATACCCCCCGCGACCAGAGCAATGTTCAGAAGGTGCGGGAAAGTTCTTGTTGAGCTCAGTTGATCGATTAGACAGACAGGTGCTATGGAGATCGGACCCAAGTTGTGGATTGGCACCAAGGCACCTGGGGTCAGCTGGTTCGTTTCTTCACTGTGCCGTAACGTTGATGTTGTTCCTGGCTCGCGAGCGCTCGAGTGGGATTGGGGCTCGAATGCTGCATTTGGGTTGCTGAAGTAGCCGACGACAGTGCCTTTGCACTAGTAAATGCCCATATATACGGGCTTATCGGAACCCAAGGGTCAATATTGACAACCCTTTGCAACAGCCTCTGGGGGCCTCTGCAAGATTCAACGTTCAGCCGTCTTCCCCGCCTTAGGCTATTATGGCGCCTCGATTTCTTGTCAATCTCTTCCCTAGGAGGGAGAGGGACGTTAGTGGTACTGGCGTCCTCCCAGCCCTTTTGGCGCTCAAACCCGCCCAATGGGCTCATTTCTGGGTCGGGTGAGTTAAATTTTGTCTGTGGTGTGGCCTATGTTCACGCATACTCGATTAGCTGGCTCGCATGGACTTGTGACGCTCTCGATTTTTTCACTGTATCCTTGACGCTTTCATTGCTTGCCACACAATTCGGTGTGGCAACGAGCACGATTGTAAGATTTGATCGTCGTATCATCATTGTTATACCTTCACGGCTGATTGGAATAGACGACCGCCATCACCCTCACCTTACTCTTCAGATCAGTTGGCGCTGTTAGTTCCGATCCTCCCAGCCTTCAGCTTTTGAATTAACCCGATGCGCCAGGTCATATTTGGTATCTTATCTGACCGTTTTGGGCGCAAATGGCCTCTAGTTTGCAATCTCATACTCTGTGCCGTGTTCTCCCTCTCGAGTGGTTTCGTCCACACGTTTCCTCAATTTCTCGTTGTCCGTTCCCTCTTTGGCATTGCCATGGGTGGTATTTGGGGGCTATCCTCCTCCTCAGCGCTAGAAAACCTTCCTGTCGAAGTCCGAGGTATTGCGAGTGGTGTTCTCCAACAAGGTTACGCGTGCGGCTATCTTCTCGCCTCAGTCATCAACCTCACTGTTGTGCCGCATTCGACCTATACTTGGCGGACGCTGTTCTGGTTCGGTTCTGGCGTCACTTTACTTGCTGCCATTCTCCGTGCATTCTTACCCGAATCGGAGGTCTTCTTGCGTGCCAAGGCTATCGAGAAAGAGAAAGGAACGACCACCGCTGAAAAGACCAAAATCTTCCTTCACGAAACAAAGGAAATGCTCAAAAATCATTGGAAATTATGTATCTATGCTGTCCTGCTCATGACTGGTAAGCATCTGACCGGTGTGAATCTGACCTGCGTGAGAATTAATCCTGGTTTTTTCTCGTCGCAGGATTCAACTTTTTGTCACATGGTTCTCAAGTACGGGAATGTCATCTTTTGTGGTGATTGCGGGGATACTCACGTGGTCCGCGATCGGCTTGCAATTGTAGGATCTATACCCCACCTATCTGGAAACGACCAAAGGGTTCTCCACCCATGACGCAACGATTGCCACCATCATCGGGAATTGTGTATGTGTGATTCTCTCGCCTTCTATTCCACAGCTTGCTGATTAAAATGATAGGGAGCCATTGCGTGAGTTCTGCTGTCGCGAATGGGACGATCTCACGCTCATAGCGGGTTTTTCGATCCATTGCAGCGGTGGTACATTCGCTGGCTACACGAGCCAATATATTGGGCGTCGGCTCACAATTGTGTAAGTGCACAAAGGTCTTGTTTTTGTGTTCCTGTTGACTCATAGTCTCATTCAGTATCACAATATTACTCGTTGGTGGTTAGTCTTCCTCTTCCTGGGTCAGATCACAGATTGATTGCTGACCGCCGTGCTATCACCGTGAAGTCTTCATACCCTTATGGATTATCCCAAGCACCTTTAGTCCCCTTGCAGCAGGTGCATTCTGTATCCAATTTGGTGTTCAGGGTGCATGGGGGGTTGTACGTCCCTACTCCCGTTCGCTCAACGGCATGATGTAGACTTACCCGGATATGCCATGCTTAGATTCCAATTCAACTCGCAGAACTGTCCCCTCCTGCCTTTAGGGCGACGTTTCCTGGTGTAGCTTATCAACTCGGTAACGTAAGTTAAAGTCGTTTGAAATTGTAAGATGACTTCCGTGTATTGACCCCTCTAGATGGTGTCTGCTGCCTCTGCTCAAATTGAAGCGAGTGGGTGTTGCTTCGCGTTTATTCATGGGCTGGAGCCGGATACTGATGTATGGCATGGTCTAGCCGCTGGAAACAGTCTGAGGACAAATATTGTCGTCGGCGGCAAGCTCAAGAATGTTCCTGATTATGCGACAGTGCAGGGGATCCTCATCGGTATTGTTGCTACATACGTCCTCCTGGTGACGATCTTTGGGCCAGAGTATGTCGTCCGCTTCTCTCGCTCGTTTACATGTTCATCACGAGGTCCGCCCTCGTCACAGGCGCCATGCATCCCACTTTGAGAAACACAAGACTGCCTTTGAAGAAGGAGGAGGACAAGACGACGCGATCATGGAAAGCGAAGGGACCGATGTGCGCGAGGAGGACGAAAAGGTCTCGCAAGTATGATCGTTTAGTCGACGCATGACTTCACGACACTTTGACGACGAGCCACGTGCGTTGTTCGATACGTACGCTCGACATTATGATGCGTGGTGGTGGCGTCCCCGGATGTACTATATTAGTTCTTTCTCATGATATTCGGCCACCCCGCTTTTTTACGATACTGGTGTAACTTGGATCGACGACGGATCGGTGGCCGACTTTATGGGTGGGGTCCAACGGAAACCCCGGCCGAGATGGGGGTCCTTCTTGTTGCTATCCTTCTGTCGATGAGTCTCTGTGGTTTTCACTGCATGGTCCCCGATTCTCACGAAGTGGCGGGGGGTGGGGGTTTCTCAACCAGAAACGACCAGGTCATAGCAAGGGGTCGAGGCCCATGACGTCCCGGAATGTCTGGGAATCGCCTCTGCCACCACTTTTTCGGTTCGAAACCAGTGTAAATCAACGTGTCCGAATGATAAAATTCCGAGGCATCTCAAGCTAGAGCTTTATACTAGTAAGGCCAACCTAACACAAGAAGTAAAAGCCCCCGACTCTCAGCCTCTATCCAATGGTCACCGCCCGCCCACTCATCATCGGCCCCTCTACGGGACTCGAAGCACCCTACCCTCTGCAGATGGAAGGCAAAGTCATCCACGGCTTCGGGCGTGGCTCCAAAGAACTAGGTATCCCCACCGCCAACCTCCCCCTGATACCATGGATCGCCAATATCGAGCCCGGGGTGTACTTTGGCTGGGCGTCCCTACGCCTACCGCCTTCACATCCGAACCAACCAACTGCATCATCAGACTCCACCACGACGACCACGGCCCCGGAGACGTACTCCGGGTTCAGCGTATATCCCATGGTGATGTCGATTGGGTACAACAAATTTTACAAAAACACGGGGCGGTCGGCTGAGGGCCTGAGGCGCACGTGCTCCACGAGTTCGGAGCTGACTTCTACGGCGTCGAGATGCGGCTGCTTGTCACGGGGTTCATCAGGGAGGAGAAGGACTACGTCGGGGTGGAAGAGTTGATCGAGGACATCCGCGTGGACTGCGAGGTAGCGCGCAAGAGCTTGGACCGCGAGGCTTGGGCATTGCGGGAGACGGGCAAGGGCACGCTGGATGGGAGTTGGTTGGTGCGATAAGCAGCAAAGCAGAATAGGGATGTGGTATAAGGATAGGAGAAATAGAGAAGCGGGTTGGCGGGAGACAGCGCATGGACGACGTCGAGAGTAGGGTACGGGCGAAAACCCAAATGTTAATAACCAAGTAGTTTCTAACCTGTTAATGTTCGTGGACGCAGTTATTAACACTCACGTGACCTCATCACATGGTAAGTAGTCTGGTGACAAGCCCGCTACGACGTTGAGGGCAAACCATCGATAGACGGTCTGGTAAAAGTTGTCGCGGTTTATCGGGCTGTGCGTTTTCCCACGAGCTAACCCTAATTTGGACCTAGACAAGAGCACGTGAAGTAGGATAAGTCTAGGATAGCTACGTAAGCAACCTATATGGTATCCCCCTATGCATATGTCTGGGTTCTTCCATACAACCATGAACCCGTTGTCTCGATCATCCGGCGAATCAAGTTCAGCAAGCTATTGATATCCTTCAACTCAGTTGACTATCCCTTCTCACAGTGTTAATCAAAGTCTTGGATCCATCGGAAAAGGACTTTGCTGTTAACCGTGCGAGGTTCTATGCATGTCTGAAGGACCAGTCGACAGGAAAGCTCGGAAAGCTATTCGACCGGATATGGAGCGATTCCCAAGGCCAGCCTCAGTTACATGCTTGGATGGGGCCACATGCAATTAGTCACATCGCTCGAAGGGTGTCCGACGAAATGGATTACATGAAGAATGTTTTGCAAGAAAAGGTTTCATGCATAACACAGGATGCCAGGGAGTGGTGATAGTATTGGCCTCCTAACATTTTCTGGCATCATGACAACGCAACGTCAACTTTCTCCAACAGTGACTTCTGACAAAACGAAAACCTTTTTTCAGGTTGATAAAAGTGGCTTATCGACTCTTATCGATGGGCTTTCCATGGCGGAGAGTTGGGATCTTAGCGTTGTCGTCCATACTCAGCGTTGTGGTCTTACCTTCGGAACCCCCCGGAATGGGCACGGGCGTCGTCGGGGAATCGGCTCGCATTTGCCCTCCGTGACGGACTGTCGCGCGGACGCAGACTAATTCGACGGGCCAAATGTACCATAGCGGGTATTCTGCGATGTATCGGTGGGTCTGGTCCATGTCCATGATGATCATTCTCAACCAAAGCAGCCAGGAATCTAATTGACGTCTCAATCACGTTTCGAAGTTCCCGAACTCAGCCCGTTCCATCCCGTATGCCAAAAATTATAGCATCCTGGACGGAGTGCCGAATGTTCCCGGTCTGCGTGGATGACGCAACAGAGAGACCCTTTCATTGGCGCATGCTGGGATTGTGCAGATAGAATATCAAACACAAATTACATTTGGAACTCACACATTTTAGGGATCCTCATAAAAGCTGCTTTTGTTTTCTCGCTCCCTTCCGATGCACCATGTCGCATTTCCTAAATAGCTTCATTCCCAAGAGGGAGAAGGGCACCTCAGCATCTGGTATCGTCAAGGGGCTCAAGAGTCTCACTTGGATTCAGTGTACTCAGTTCTTGACGGGGTGAGAACTCTTACTCTTGTGGTTGTCTTGATGTCATCTATTGGAGCTGATCACTGATGTTAGTTGGTTTGCGTGGAGCTGTGATGCGTTCGATTTCTTCAGCGTATCGCTCAGTCTGCCATTGCTCTCCAAACAGTTTAATAAGCCAACAACATCGATAGTACGTTCACTTTGAGGTTCATAAATGGCCTTGTACTCGACTCATCATCTGCTCAGACGACTGCGATCACCCTCACGCTATTGTTCAGATCGGTTGGTGCGGTAAGCTTCTGAGATCTTCCGTTTTACAGTTCTCATTATTGACGCTGATCCAGATTGTATTTGGCGTCTTGTCGGACCGTTTTGGGCGCAGATGGCCCCTCACCTTCAACCTGCTATTATGCTGCACCTTCTCTCTGGCGACCAGCTTCGTCCAAACGTTCAACCAATTTTTGGTTGTCCGATCGCTCTTTGGTGTCGCGATGGGTGGCGTTTGGGGTCTTGCAGCCTCCACAGCTCTCGAAAACCTTCCCGTTGAGCTTCGCGGTCTCGGAAGTGGCATCGTCCAGCAAGGTTATGCCATCGGTTATCTCCTCGCTGCTGTTGTCAACCTCACGCTCGTCCCACACAATCCGCACGGGTGGCGTGCCATGTTTTGGACTGGTTCCTCCTTGCTCTTCACTTCCGCCGTCTTGCGTGCTCTCCTTCCTGAATCTGCGGTGTTCTTGCGTGCAAAGGCGATACAGAAAGCGAAGAACACGGACACTTCGAAAAAGACCCAGATCTTCCTGAGGGAATTAAAGGAAATGCTCAAACAACATTGGCTGCTGTGTTTATACGCCGTCCTGCTTATGGCTGGTGCGTTGTTTGGCACAGGCCTTTCTGTTTGTGGGGCATCATCTTATCCGGGGTACACACTTTCGCATCGTAGGATTCAACTTCTTGTCCCATGGATCCCAGGTGAGAACTTTCATAGCTGTGCTTGGGGAACCATGTGGCGTTGCCGATCGGAACTGACCACGTATGCCTTTTGTAGGATCTGTACCCTACCTATCTGGAGAAATCGAAAGGTTTCTCTTCACACAGCGCAACTATAGCCACTATCATTGGAAACTGTGTACGCCATCTCTTTTTTTTAATTAGTTTTCTTGCATGAAGCACAGGCCTCATTTTGATCTATAGGGCGCAATTGCGTGAGCATTTTGGCACGAGTGTGGTCCCACAAAGTTTGACTGGTCGCATCCTTTTGTACAATCAAAGGGGCGGTGCCATCGCTGGCAGCACGAGCCAATATCTGGGACGGCGACTGACCATAATGTGCGCTGCATGCATCCTGGCCAAACTACTGCCCGCTAACTGATTTTCCAAAAATACTTACAGCATCTTTGTATTGCTTGTCGGTGGTAAGTGCCAATTGAACGAGCACTCGCCTATACTGTCGCTCAGGCACGATCTGGATCAACAGCATTCGTCCCGCTCTGGATTCTTCCCAATTCCTTTTCGGCCCTTGCTGCTGGTGCGTTCTGCGTGCAGTTTGGAGTCCAAGGGGCATGGGGAGTCGTACGCATCATCTTCGTCCCGTAACCGCATTTATACTCATGCTGGGCGCCAGATTCCCATCCAATTGGCTGAGATGTCGCCTCCGGCATTTAGGGCGACATTCCCTGGTGTCGCCTACCAGCTTGGGAACGTATGTCATGTCTTGAAAGACTCTCACAGAAATGATGCATGTGACTGATGACCATTCATTCTTTGTGCACCTACAGATGATCTCCGCCGCTTCCGCACAAATCGAAGCGAGTGCGTACCTATCGCTTCTGGTTCCTTTTTTGTCTAACAGGAGTTGCTCGTAGCCGGCGGAAAGAACTTCCAGACGTACAAGATGGTAGATGGCGTACTAACCCCCGTACCTGGATATGCAGTAGTACAAGGCATCTTTATTGGAGTTGTTGCTGCATTTGTGATCCTCATCACTATCGTTGGACCCGAGTATGTACACTCTTTGTTCTCCTCTCGACTGCGTTTGCTCATTGTTTATCGTGATGCCACGTCACTAGGAAACATGCTTCCCACTTCGAAGAGCACAAGACGGCGTTCGAAGAAGGTGGCGGACGTGATGATGCCATGGTGGATGATGACGAAATTGGCAAAGAATGGTTCAACAAGATGGCCGAAGGCTCGAATGCGTGACGACCGCAGGGATCGGTTGAGGGATACAATTTCGTGCCTTGATGGCATGCGTCTGAACGACTATGGCATTCGAATAATCGATCATACCTTTTTAAACCAACTTGTAGGCGTACACAAGTCTTGTACGTCGAGAATTGTTTCGATTGATGAGATGTTAATTTCAGCGACAAAGTACTTGGTCTCATCCGTGATGTCGACGTCAAGCAATCCATGCAGGTTTTCCCCGGGTTGACCAAAATCCAGATCAAGATGATCATTCGTCTCTGATAACTGAATAAGTAGCTGGACAAGCTTGCAAGTTCTTC
Organism: Boletus subparvulus; assembly: GCA_038092515.1. NCBI lineage: Eukaryota > Fungi > Basidiomycota > Agaricomycetes > Boletales > Boletaceae > Boletus > Boletus subparvulus. Next base: position 10,246 of record JBBPQL010000290.1, on the reverse strand, counting down.
GAGAAGACGTTGTCCGGACCCGCTCGTTTTCTGGAGACTGGTACACGATTCATCATTGTTGCACCCTGGCCGGAGCCAAGATGCAACTACTCGCAGTTACAAGATTGACAAGACTATATGATCACGAGATTACGGGAACCATCAAAGACAACGATGACACGATACACGCGCTATTGTGCTCAGTAGGAGAAGACTTCATTACTGGCATTCTCCTGGGCCTGCTCGCTGAGAATATCGGAGGCAAACCATACCCAATCGGGGCCCTCACTGCCGTTGCGCCAATCAACCTGCAATCGGTGTCATGAAAGAAATGAAATTGATGGTAGCAAATACATACATTCGCACGGGCGCTCTTCTGCATGTGCTCCTCCAAGCCTTGCTCGTTGAGAATGTCGGAGGCTGACTCCCTCCAGAAATATCCGGGAGGTACGTCCCAGTACTGGGATGGGTGTCATCAGAATGAAGATTGTATAATAACATTCCAGAGACGCACAATACCAACTTGAGAAGGGGCCATTGCAGGTGGATATAGCAAGATAAACAGTCACCGATCTTGTTCGGGGGACGGTTGGATTCGTACCGACTTGGAACCTTGTATTTATACCCACCCATGGAGCAAACAAAGCACTACAACCGGATTGATGTCGTGCATCCTCTGCATACTTACTTGACAGTTAACGTTGAATGTTCGATAAAGATTGGTCATCAAACGGGTCTTGTCTCAACAGGTGTTTGTCCCGTACCTTCACCCTGAATTTCATTTTTTTCATCGCATTGATCGGGGTAAGAGAGGGCTAGCCTAGAACGGCATATCGGGTTCCCGTGTTTCGGTATACAATCAGACCTTTTTGAAGAATGGAAGAAACTCGATGCACGATGCAACTTGAAGGAGACTACATAGTAAGTATTTGGAAAATTGACCCAATCATGGCAGTGGATGAGTAGACAACAAAGCGAAAAGATCCCTATTCAGTTCTCTTTAAGAGATGTAATCAACCTGGCCAAGTTAGCTGGTCGGTCACCGGTCACCGGTCATATTCGGTTGACGGACGCTGTGCCGTGGGAGGGTTTTACGCCAGTGAAGACGAGATTGGTGTTTGCTGGTACAATCTACACAAAATTAGTTAACCGATATCAGTTTGGGTTCTGATCGATAAGTTCTGGGTGCCTTGAAAAACGACACTGGCCGTAATGTTAACAGCGCTAGACCCAAGGGGGACAGGGTGCCGCTGCGGAACAATTCCAATTCACAGCCGCTCTTGTCGAGCCGAGTTACCTAGAAGAATCTTGTACTCGCTCGCATTAGCAGCCTGATAAATTGTCAGCAGCCATAATCATTGTACCGAGACATCGCTTTCCGGGAGACCATGGGTTGTTGTCTCCAGAATGTTTGATATGGTGGTTTATGCAAACCTGCCTCTTAAGTACCTCCTGATATTCGCAGGGATTTTATGTTGCTAGCAAAGTCAGAGAGGCGCGCAAAAGAGAAAGAAAGAAGTGGATGACCAACAGTTCGAGTCAAGTGAAGGTTGCCGATACTGGGCACGACGCTCGAACCTGTTGAACGATCACCGTGGCGGAATATTGTATACGACGTACGTTATTTAACATGCTGTCTGTGGTTAATTTCCAGCGCACGAAGAGGCTAGTCTGGTTTGCGACACTATGCTCGAACCCGTCCCCACGAACAGTCGTCAAACTTGGAAGCCCGCGGACGCGTCAAGAGTTTGCTAAAGAGAATTCAAGTTGTGTTCTCCTCTTTGACCTTCATAAACGCGTGTCTGTGAGCGTTTCGATTTACCCTTGGTGGTACCATTTTTTCCCGATTGAAGGACCTATTTGGATTAAAGACATCCCATCAACTCTGGTTGGAAGAACTAGCCTCGTGGTCAGACATTTTAGGGCACTCGGGGCTGACATAGACACCGTGCAGAAGGCCGAGTCCTAAAACCAGAGGTTCCTGAAGGTGTGATCCAGACGTCTGGTTCGAGACTAGGGAAGAACGGGAATTGACCATTGACTCCGATGGCATTTGTGTGACAGACGTGGTCCTACTCGTCAATTCATTATTATTGGAACGTCTGGGTCACCGGAGAACTTGCCGTAGCGACGCTCACGAACGGCATACCTTTCCCCCTTGCGAGAGTTAGAGGTCGCGAACTAGCCTGACACCGTCAAGCGATTCAGTTGGAGGTCGATAGCAACGCCCCCGGGCCCCAGGCCAGGGAGTCCGAACGTTGCCGTCACGGCGTTGGAATCATTTTTCACGTCCATCCTGCAGGAGGGGACGTATTGAGTAAATGGATGGAATGAAAAGGATCAGAGATGCTCTTACCTTGGACGGAACGACTCGAGGTGATGTGGAGCATTAGTGGTGGCACACGCCACCCTGACTGAGGGGGAAGATCAGACGCGAGCATTGAATGCATCATCGAAGAAACGGACAAACTCGGTGAAGGTCTCGTAGTGTAAACAAATCAAAGAGGACATTAGTGGAGTCAAGGCGAGAAATCAAGTGAGAGAGAGCTGTTTGAAGAAGAGATCGCGTTTGCTTGTTTATTTAGAGAATTCTTGGGGTCGAGGCTGTTTGAATGGTGATGCTTCATAGGGTACATCACCAGTCTGTAGATTCAGACAGAAATTAGAGATATTTCGAAGCACCTTCCAGCAAAGTGTGATCGATTCGGTGCCAATGGTTGAGGTGTCGAGTTCCCGTTTTGGAATGGCTATGCATGTTGACGCTTATTTGGAAAGTAACTAGAAAGGAAATTCTGCCCAGTGGTATGGATGGCCCCAAGCTCTTGGAAATCGTTTTCTTTGATACATGAGTCTATTTCAGTACATATGATCTCCATTACCAGGGGCTTCTGGAGTCAGATAGCCTGCAGAAGGCGCAGAAGATCCTGGACCTCTTGAATTTAGACTCGGGTTTATTCAAATGCAGCATATTCTTCTGCTCCTTCGATGTTCTCATTTTCGGACATCTCGGGTCATAAAAAAGTGTCCGAAAGTATACTTGTTCGACCATCGTTGCAAGAGTGATTCGAGAGATATCAGTAACCACATTGAACGTTCAATGTGGTTGAACAAGTTGCCAGTGAACGACTATTTTGGCGAGAAACCTGTGTGCTTTCGGCTTCGAACTTCTTCGAAGTACCCCAACCGTACCTTCCTCGATGCTTAGTTTAACACGCGCCACAGAGACTACCTCAACATCAGGGAGCCACGCCTAGGAACGCAAGACAACAATGCCTCCGGACGCGAACAAAAATCCCGAAAGTAGTACCTCCGACCCTCCCGACCTCGAGCGCAGCGACCTAAAGAGTCATGTAGTCCAGCGACCACGATGCCCGCTAGCAACCAAGCCGGGGCCCAAACTTGGCCGCTTCGGACTCTCCAGAGGTACTTTTCGCTGGTGGCACACATGAATAAAGCGCTGTTTGTCCTAGCCGATCGAGCGCTTTGACTCACGCCACCCCACGCATTGCTCATCTTCGACCACCACCTTCGATTGCCAGAGAAACAAGAATATGGCGTCAGCTGGCGTACGACGCTGTTCTCTTTGCATTCAAGGGATCCGCGATTCGCGCGTCATCAGCGGTCGTCGACGGCACGCAGGTCCATCGCTGTCCTACACCAAACACACATGAGTTCCACACTTATTGTCTTCCGTTTTTGTAATGGCGTCCACTCATATATCTCTCTGTAGTATATCCATCTATATCCACTGAACGCTTTGCCCGGGCTGAACGCTTTGATGACAATGGCGTCCCACATCCACAGGACTTATGTGGTATAAATGCGAGATGAGCCCCTCTTTCTGTCCATCATTCCTTTAGACAACATCACATTACCCACACCGAGCAGAACTCCACATTTCTATCCACTCTGTCTCATCGTTCCTTCCTAGCGTATCGTTTAGACATGGACTATATTCACCCTAGCAATGTCATGCTCCGGAAAAGTGGTGCAGGTTCTGACCAGGTCTGTTCCCTTATGTTCACCGAGTGTTCATATTTTGACGTGTTCCACCTGATAGTACTACATTCGTATTGTGAACCCTCCCTTGCACCCCGGAGCTAGGCACGAGTCGATGCCACAATATTACACGTTGCAGGACCAGCGCCGTATCGAGCGTGTACCGCGTTCACCATACCTCAGTCCACCATACGAAACCATCCTACCCATCACCTTCAGTGCTAATGGTTTCCCTGGTGTCCGCGCGAAGGATGTCCTTAAGGACACAGTCACCATCGATGCCGCGAACGACGCGGTGTTAGAGCAACACGGGTGGAGGTCGATCGTGGTTAGCCTTGAGGTGTGGCAGGTGGTTTCACCACTGTATGTTGTTCTGAAACAACCTCACAGTGGCCAGGCTATGATACCAGGAATTTTGGCAATCCTATGCATTCGAGGATCGATGTGCGTCCCGGTGGGAGGCATATAACGCGTCAAAATCTCGCCAGAGAGGTCTGTGGCGTGTTGTTTAACTTTCATAAAGTTATTTCTGTGGGTATATATCACACCTATCATTCTCCGTTCCTAACGAGAATATTCGAAACAGAAATACCCCATTGCCCTCGATTGCGCAAGGTGGGCGTTAACCGCTGGCCCGGAAGGTATTCGTGTGCCTGATATCGTTTTGTTGTCCCTTCATTACTACCGGAATATTTGGGTCCCAGAGCTCTATGTGATCGAATGAGGGACTGAAGCACACTTTGCTTCGTTCACCTCTTTTTTTTTCTCGCCATTCTTCATTCTTTCGTACTGTTAACACTCATACACTTATTTGTATTTTATCCACACCCTTGTATATCGTGGTTTCTGACGCATGCTTTGCTCTGCTATAAACTCTTGTTTTTGTTCTTGCATTCCTCGCATTTTCAGACTCTGCCCACCGCATCCTAGATACTGACTGACACCTGCTTCGCTCCACTATACCTGTACTGTACGTTGTTCAATGTGAAGTAGTGTAGTGTAATATAATCATCTTCATGTTTCATTCTTCTGTGAGATTTCATGGAAACTCGAGTTACCAACTGCATTACTTAGGTTGCATTGTTACAATCCACTCATGCATCGTCTCATCTGTGACAACTCCCGAGAGAATCATGACACCGCTACATAATCTCAATACGCCGAAGCTGTTGTTCGGGGGTCGCCCTCGGGAACGTCAATGTCAGAAGGCCATTCTCCATCTTGGCCTTCACATTTTCTGACTACCACTCGTGTTCGACATCGGAGCCTTTTCAGAAGCTGCGGCGTCCTGGAGATCTTGCCGTAGTGGCGCTCACAAACCGCGCACACACCCTCCTCACGAGAGCTGGAGGTGGCAGACTCGCCCGATACCGTCAAGTGGCTGTGGTGGAGGTCGATAGTGACATCCTCAGACTTTAAGCCGGGCAACTCGAATGTTGCTGCACGGTGTTGGAATCCTTGGATTCGAGCAGGCCAAGTCTAAAGAGAGAAGATCGATGAGTAAAGAAGAGAAACAAAGTGAATGAAAGAGCTTGTCTTGGACGGAAAGAATCGAGTGGCCCGGCACGTCGGCCAACCTCTGACGAGGAAATAGACGGCAAGAAGCGCGCATTCAACGTGTCGTCAAAGAGACGGTCGCAGCAAAAAGGTCGTAGTGGAATCAAGTCAAGGAACAGATTATTATTGCTATGATAGAGCAGGAAAGCGGTGTTTGGGTCTGGAGTTGTTTTGAGAAGCAATTCGGAGCTGTCTGAAGTCGGACGGAATGCCCGGACTGGGTTTCGACTGGATGCAGGTTAGAGCGAAGAAGCAAGCAAGCCACATCTCCTCCGTATGCCTGAGGCTGTCGGCCTTGCTGATCCGAGGTGGTTGTTCGCGATGGCTCAGCAGGATGACGGCGATGCGGAGAGTATCGAAGGACCGTCGTATTGTTGTCTACGTTGTGAAACTTTAGAGCCAACTTTCTTCTGTGGTTTTTGTGGATTCGATTTGGTCGGGACGATGCTCAGAGATCAGGAAACGTATCAGGAGGGACTCATCGTGACAGTTTTGTAAGCACCGGTGATCGGTATGCCACGCGAAGCCGACTCCGCGGTAAACAAGGTCTGTCTGTTGTAAGCCAACAGTACTAGTACCTACTAGTATATAATGTTCTTGAACGAGTAAGTTAGTGAACTTCTCAGTGCTCCGAAGCTATACAGACGCAGCGAACCACAGGGCCACAGGCGCCATGACCAATTACACTCAGCTGAACATTGAACGCTCCGGACTCGAAGATTCTGGACATAGAACGGTTATCATTGTGAAGGTCTAAGGTCTAAGCCCCAGAGCCTTTCCAGTGCGTGGATATGAAGTCTTCACCAAGCATTCCAGTATCCACAAACCGAAGTACTTACATAAACCCATCATATCAGATATCCTGCAGTCGACCGGATCGTGCAACACTCAGTCGTGAGGATGCCTCGTTCCATGCATCCATCTTGGTGATTGTGACACATCGATGCATCTTCCGCCGACATCGCGTCTTCGCAGTATGCTCCGCTAGTGAGGTAAGGTTGGTCCCAGAATTAATAGTTTTCCTCCCTCCTGGTTTTCTTCCCCCCCTCATCGATCATCGTCCATCCACCACCGTGATCGGTGTTGCCCACCGCTCCCGCGCATACATTCATCAAGAGAAAAAAATAACACATATTCTGGACGCACGATGGAAACAGTTCTTTACCTTGGTGTTGTCATCGCCACCACCCTCGCGAACGTTTTTCTTGCAAGGGGTCGCCGTCCAATGATACCCAACCCCTCCCTCGCTGATGTCCAAGCACGGCACCATGCTGAAGAGGCCTGTCGAAAAGCCGAACGAGCCGCTCGTGAAGCCACCATCCTCGTTGAAAGGATTCAGCGGGAGGCCGAGGCTGAACGTGAGCGGTCCCGCGCACGTCAGGAGGAGGCAGATCGTGCTGCTGCACGGGCCGCGGAGGATCTCAGGAGGATGATGGTCGAGATGGAGACGGCGGAGCGGGCCGCTAGACTGGCACAGGAGCTCGCGGAAGCTGCTGCGAAGGCCGCAAAGGAGGAAGTGAATAGACTTTTCCAGGAGGCTCGGGAAGAAAAGGAGCGAGCGATGAGGATGCAGAAAGACGCCGAGAAAGCGGCATCGTCTGCGAGAGAAGATGCAGAGAGAGCAAAAAGAGCTGCAGACAATGAACGCATAAAGGCAGAGACTGGAAGGGCGCTCGCTGAAGAAGCTTCCCGTACAGCTACAGAGGAGATACGGAAAGCATTTGAGGCGAAGGAAGAGGCTGAAAGGCACTTAAAGGAGGGTATCCAACCCATCGTAATGCCCTCTCCCGAAGAACTCGAAACTGCCAAGGAGCGTGTCCAGTATATGGAAGATTATTTCCACTTCGCCATCGCTGGTGTTTCTGGCAGCGGAAAGTCTTCGCGCGTCAATGCATTCCGAGGTCTGCGAAGCAAGGACGATGACGCTGCAGCTGTTGGAATCACTGAGACCACGCTACAGATGACCAGGTATCCAGAAGCCATCCCGAGATCCCTTTCGTCTGGTACGACGTTCCTGGTGCAGGTACTCTCAAATGCCGTGACTGGCAGTACTTCAATGATCAAGGCCTCTATGTCTTTGATTGTATCATTGTCCTCTTTGACAATCGTTTCACGATGACGGATATTGCCATCCTCGTCAATGCCAGACGCTTCAATATTCCGACCTACATTGTGCGCTCAAAAGCGGACCAGCACATCCGCAATCTGATGATAGAGATGGGGTACGACAGTGAAGCGGATGCAGGGTCCGAGCATCGTGACAAGCTGTACAGAGCTGCACGGCGGCAATTAGACTAGGAACACCGTCAAGGCGAACTTGGTGGATGCAAACCTACCGGACCAGCGAGTGTACATCGTATCCAACAAGACACTATTGAATCTAATCAACAAAAAGATGCCGAAGACGATGATTGACGAAGTGGAGTTACTCAACGATCTCTACAGCCAAGCCCACGCAAGGCGGAGCATACGGTTAGATGTGACTTGTACGGGAAATCTTGTGGATACAATTCTGGGCTAAAATGGCGAGAGTCTTAAAATATTTTACGAGGAACGGGCATGGGAACATTACTCTAGTCTGGTTCTTTGTCGAGTTTTGAGAGAGTTGTAGATCTGTGACGGGGCTAGTTGATCCAAGTACCCGATGTTGAGAACTTCCGAGGTCCTGCCAGTGCGTGAACGACGTAGCGCCAGTTGGCCGGCCGATCGGGACGGAGATCCGAAGTTATAAGTAAAGACCAGTCTCCGCTCCAAATTTTCAAACTTTCCACCAGCTCTCTTCTCCCTTCCGACTTGCCGTTAGCAAACGATGACTCCTGCAAATAAGAGTCTCGTATAGCCCTAATTCAAGACTACCTCTACGTCGAACGAACATTCTATACGGGTTTCTGTGAAGGTGAACCTCGTTTTGTGATCCATCTTTTCTCCCCCGAGTTGTCAATGATACAAAAAAAAAATTATACTGATTTAATGAATACGACCCGCTCGACGAGCGGGAATGACCATCAATTTATTGGTTTTGAGACTTCCCTGCGATTTTGTTAACTGCATGAGAAGCTCGTCACTTACATTTTCTTTTTGCAGGAACTAACGAGCTGCGGCTTGGTTATTTAGTAACTCTGGTTGCTGCTTTGGTTGGAAGGATTATCTCGACGTCTTCTTTAGAGTCTCCTTGGAAGGGTGGACTTCTGTGTCTTGTAACCACCAACATTGTGCACAACGTCACTTGAAAATTCGTATCTCCTTCGTTGGTGTGGACGACTCTTCCTGGCAGCTAACTGAAAATTAGTGGCCTGCAGCATATGAACGCTGCGGTGGTACGAGGGGACGTCCACCAGGAGATCCCCTGAAAACGGGTGAGGTAACCTACATGTGTACTACGTACCTTTACGGTCTTCGCTCTATCCACTCTACTACCAGTAGATTCCCTAGTGCGAGGGCACACGGGGGCATGCAAGATTACTAACTGCATACAGTCTTAGACCTCGTGGACAAACATACATCCACGTTACGAACAAAAGTCAGAATGCCTTCATCTTACCTGAGCTTTCTCTGAAGCCTTGATGTTATCAAACAGACTGGGGTGTAGATCTCAACTCCCGCTTTCTCCACACCGTACGTTTTGCCCAGCCCCCTTCTACCGATTTAGTTCGACGTCTTTTTCCATGTGTCATCGACGAAATATCATTTGCTGATAATATCTGGGGACGGGGAAACGAATCGCGGTTCACACCAACTGCGCCCAGAATGCAACAACCAGGCTCAGCACGACTACATGGCTATAAGACTGCGGTTACTATCAGACAACTGCTACACGACACATGCTTAATTGTGCTCAGTAAGAGAGGACTTCGTTCCTGGCATCCTTCTGGGCATCCTCTATGCTTTCTCATTGATAACTGCAGCGGCAAGGCCCCGTCCCTGAAATAGGTATCATCAGAAAAGTGAAGGTTCAATGGTAGCAAAAACATACAAGCACTGGATAAGTACGAGCGCTCTTCTGGATTTGTTCCTCTGAGGCTTGCTCGGTCACAATATCAGAGGCTGAATGAAGCCAGATGTCCCGAGGGTCACCGGCCCAGAGCTGAAAAGGGTGTCACTAGAGTGAACGTTTCATGATATCAGAGACCGCGACATACAATGGTATTTTCAGAGGTGGTCATTGTATGAGGATTATAGCAAGAGAAAGACGATGATGTTGTTCGAGCACTGTGGGATTCGTCCCCATTTCCGCCTTGCTTTTATACCCCTTCGTGGATCAAGCAAACAATTGATATCATATCTTGGGTCATGCATTCCTTGATCCCGTCTCATTAGCAACGTAAACTCGTAGCGCTTTTCACACCACAGGGAGATAAGCACCACTGTGGGATTCGTCCCCATTTCCGCCTTGCTTTTATACCCCTTCGTGGATCAAGCAAACAATTGATATCATATCTTGGGTCATGCATTCCTTGATCCCGTCTCATTAGCAACGTAAACTCGTAGTGCTTTTCACACCACAGGGAGATAAGCACCATGGGAAGTAAATGCCACGATAATCAATGATCAATTCACCAATAATCAGTGCTGTTTTCAGTAGATATCAGTGAATTCCACTTCTTTTCAGTGATAAATCCTTCACTGATTGTCACTTTTCGCTACTGGAAATCAATGATATCTACACTGATTTTCAGTGCCCACGACAGTATGAAAAATAAAAGAAGTACAC
>JBBPQL010000289.1:0-33358 GCA_038092515.1 Boletus subparvulus | reverse complement strand
CAGTATCCAAGTGGTAGTATTTTGGTCTCCGACTGTATACCGGAGGACAAGCCGAGATGCTTTGCCACTTGCCAAACATGATCAATCACTGCGAATTCAATTTTACATGTTACCGAACAAGCTCTAAAGCCATACCTTTAAGGTAAGACTGCACAAATGTTACTTTAGTGCTGTAGAGACCAGTACGTCTCTGTGCTTATATTCCACCCCTTTTACCTTTCACCCAACTGTCTTGCTTTCATCCCTTTGCTCCAAACTCTTTTTAGTTGCTAAGACTGGTCTCAGTTTATACCGGACCATGCTGAGCACATCTGGACTACTCAGTTTTCATTGTTAGTACGTTACCGCTTCACTTTCTATTGGTACCATCGGCCTCCAATCGGTCTTTGCAGTGCCAAAAGTGTCCAGTTAGACATGACGGTCTCGGACCTGGTACCTGACCCCTTTTACTCATCTCCTTTGGACTTGACAGCTATCTTGAGTTTGACAGTCTCAGGTATACCCGGACTATAAGGTGCAATATGGACTGCAAAATGAAAGTGAAATGGAAAGTGAGATGTCAACTCTGGGTCACATGTGAACACCCCGTGACATTGTACTACCACATCATCACATGGAATCATCCAGATTCCATCCTGGGTCTATAGCAACATAGCGACTATCTGCTGGTACATCATGTCTAACTCCAGCACATCGTTGTCGATCTGCTCCTTGTGCTCACAAGGGCCAGTCGTCAATCCTCTCCAAATTGGAGATGGTCGGAATTCAAAGCCTCGCAAGAGGGCAGCCAAATGGACTGACAAAGAAACCACGGCACTTCTTGAGTTTCTCATTACAGAATTACCCAAGGGTGGTGATAGCAACTTCAAGAAAGTCACGTGGACAGCAGCAGCATCTCTTGTGGCAACCAAATTCACAGTCACAAAAGGCGGGGCAAAAGATGCTGATTCATGTGAGCATAGATTCCAACTAGTGAGTTCATTTATTTCTCTATTTAATTGCAGTGGTGTTCATTGCTAACAAATTGAATAGATGAAGAGAGAGTATGAAGCCACTTGTGAGCTCAAGACCAGTGTCTCCGGATTCACCTACAGTGACAAGGAGGGTGCTGGAATCACCCTCCTGCAACAAGATGTATGGAGAAAATATGTCAAGGTATCGTGGTGTCATATCAAGGGAGATCAAAGACTGCATCGCTGACTTGGTCATGTAGTTGCATCCGAATGCAGCTCCTTTCAAAACAAAGGGTTTTGTCCACTATCATCTAGTCAAGGCATTGATGCCTGACAAGAGCTGGGGGGAGCATATGCTGCATCCACTGACCCAAACACCCTTTCCCCATCCACTCCATCCAGTTTTCTTGGACGGCCAGCCAGTGGTGCTGGTGCACCCACTCTGTCCATACTCACAAGTGTTAGCCCCTCAAAGAGGAAGTCGCCTGCCTCAGCCTCAGAAGTAAGTGCCAGTGCCACACGCAAAAGATCATGTCCCACATCTGTGACGGCAATGGCGTAGGAAGCGGGTGGTGTGGCAATGCAGGAGATTGCAGCTGTGGTGAAGGATCTCACTCATAGTATGGCTCCACCACCCCTACCCATTGATGACCTCAGCGCTTCCATTGACATCCTCAACCAACATGTTGAGTTCACACCTATGCAAAGACTGGATATCAGTGATTTTCTTGCGCTCAACAAAAATAAAAATCATGCGACAATATTCCGGAAGCTTGATGAAGCATCGAGGAAGGCATGGTTGAGTTGCAGGCTGTCAGAAATCGAGATTGCTCATCAAGCTCAGGGATTTGACGTTATGAGCATAAATGAATGAGTCCAAGTTGGCATATTTGTCATATCCATGATTTTACCTAGTCAACTCCGGTCCTCCGGGACACCTCCGCACCTCAACACCTCCGAACTCCGAACTTGGTAAATCTCCATGAGTATCCAGTGTACTATCTCCTTTAGTCCCTCTACATTCGTTCCTCTAATGCTGTACTACATCTGTTCCTCTCGCCTCGTAGATTACTCTGACCCAGTGTTTCCGCAGCTCGGTACCTTCGTACCTCCGGAGCACTGCTCTGCTTCAGGACTCCGTAGTATACTCCAGTAGTATATAAACTGTACTTACTATCCTCATGTACTTCAGTCTGAATATCGACTTAGATAAACTTCTTCTGTCCGACTCTGTCTGTCCCCTCATCCGATTCAGGCTTCAGACTTCGGCATTACCTTCGTCATCATCATCATCTATCTTGAGATCGTTGACATCACCAATGTCTCTGAGTTGCTCTGATCTGCTCCGCTTCTCTGGGACCCAATTAACAGCAAGGGCATAGCACATAAGCTAAGGCCAAGTCCCAACCAACTCCGACCAACTCCAGAGTTTCCGGAGTTCCCGCAAGGAGTTTGCATGACCTTAACAGTATTGTTGTATTGTTTTTTGATGTAACTGACATATGTACAATCACACGTTCTCGTGCATGATACAACTTGTGATACAGCCTGACAGGTAGATCCATGACATACAAACAGTCTACTACAGCCTAAAGGCCACGACGTGCAAGCTCCTCTTGATAATTGATCCACATTTCTGGTGCAATATCATCATGGCATCGATCCACACGTATTCTTTCTGCTGCATCAGCGGGCCCCTCACCAAGGCCTGGCCCATCTGGAAATTGGTCTCCATCGTCTCCATCCTGTGCTCCAAGTTCTGGGTCGAAAAAAGAATCTGGGTCATACTGTTGAATGAAGTTGTGAACGGCACAAAGTGCAAGTGGAAGCTGTGCTTGAATATGCATGTTGTATTCAGGGGGGATCTGCAGGACACGGAATTGGTGCTTTAGGACACCAAAAATGCGCTCAATAATAGTGCGAAGAGCAGTGTGCCATAGGTTGAATAGTTCTTCTCATGTTTGTGGCCTGAAAGCCATTGTCAGTATCCACATATGTTGTAATTGATAGTATCAAATGATTCAAATCTCATACCTCAAATTGGCTTGATGCCACTCTTTCAAATGATACTGTACCCCCTGATATGGCACTAGAAGGGCATCACAGGTTCCAAACCCCGTGTCAGCTAGAAGGTATCTTCCTTGCGGTATTTCCAGGTCATGTGTGTGAGCATCATGCCATAGTTTGGCATCTGCAGTCAAGCTGTCCCAGCCAGTAAGCGCATAAACAAAGAAAAAGTCAAAGCTACAAATGAATAGGCAATTTTGAGAGAGATATCCCTTGCGATTGTGCATATAGGGATGGTCATCAATGGAGGGTAAAGGCACAAATGTGAGTGCCGTCCACTGCACCAATGCAGTCACAAAAGAAAGAGAAACAAGGATTTTGAGTGATCATTGCTGAAATCAGGGTATTTTCTGTTGGAAATTGAACCTGGGAGGTGTAGAAGGGGGCGCTTGAAAGGAAAAAAAGAATCAGTTTAAAGTATCTTGTTTGAAGTGTCAGGTGCAGGAAAGACAAAGTGGAGAAAAAGATTCTGACTTGCAGATTGTATCTGATGAATGTTGAAACTGCTCCGCAACATGTTGAGATGACAAGCCAGTGATGCAAGTATATATAAAAATTCCAAGTTGTTCCTCGACCGATATTCCATTTCGTGAGTCTGAAATGCCATGATGCCTCAACACATGCACTAGCTGGTCAAAGACCTCGTGGTTGACACCTAAGCACATCTGGATCCTGTTGGGATGGCCATTGATCAATTCTAGCATCCACCCTTTGCTGGTTAAGATGGATGTATGATAAGGGATGGGTGCAGTAGGTGTCAAAAATAAGAGATTGTAATAATAGGCAACTTGAGCGATGAGGAGGGAGATCAGAACAGCTAGGCAGCGGTGGCGTTCCATCTGAAACAAGGCTTGTGCCTCTGAATCCATTGTAGTGCAGTCAAAGTTCTTATCACTGATCAGAGCAGTGAGGTGAATCCAGATGATTCTGTGTGGCAGTACAATATCACGGGGTGTTCACACATGACCCAGAGTTGACATCTCACTTTCCATTTCACTTTCATTTTGCAGTCCATACTGCACCTAAAGCCTTGTACTTAGGAATTGAAACACACTTTTGGTTGGATTTTTGAACTGTTCGAACCACTTGCCCCTTGTACCATCCACCGTCTACCACAGCATTCACCATTGTAGAGACTCATACGTCTCTGTGCTATTATTCCACCCCTTTTACCTTTCACCCAACTACCTTACTGTTATCCCTTCACTCCAAACTTTTTTTTAGTTGCTAAGACCAGTCTTGGTTTATACCAGACCATGCCGAGCACGTCTGGACTACTCGGTTTACATTGTTAGTACGTTACCGCTTCATTTTCTATCAGTACCATCGGCCTCCGATCGGTCTTTCTGGTGCTGAAAGCACCTGGTTAGACATTGGTCTTGGACCCAGTACCTGACCCCTTTTACTCATTTCCTTTGGACTTGACAGCTATCTTGAGTTTGACAGTCTCGGGTATACCCGGACTATAAAGCCTTGTACTTAGGAATTGAAACACACTTTTGGTTGGATTCATGAACTGTTCAAACCACTCGTCCCTCATACCATTCACTGTCTACCACACCATTCACTGTCTACTGCACTGTTCACTGTCTACTGCACCATTCATCATCTACCACACTGTTCACCATCACTGTTTCCCGCACTTGCTCCCTTCATCTTGTGCACCTTGGACTTCCGGTCTCATGCTCCAGTCGCTCCCCAGACTATCCTCTGCACTTTATCCTTTGGCCTTGTACTTCCTTCTGACTTGTCCCTTACCTTGAGTCCCTTTAGGGGCGAAGTATCTCGCCTCCCCTCTTCCCTTTGACAGCCCAGGGCAAGTGTGTCTTACACCCTTAGTCCTCCCAGCCATTATATCATCTTTACAACTGGAGCCCACCGTGAGGGACTCATCCAAGGGTTCCAGGAGAAGTCTTCGGCTGACTGCACAATGCCAAGAATTAGAAAATCTTCTTCAGCAGTTCTGAATCTTACAGATTGGTCCTGACGACTCACCTCTCTTTTGGCCGGTCCCTTCTATTGACGCCTGTCACAACTGGTCCTATCTTCCTGAGGTATCCGGGTTGGACCTCAGTCCATTGCCAGACGACAACTTTGACCTGTCAGCTGTCAATCAACCTGATTGGCTTAGTGCACCGCCCTTCCAGAGTCTTTTGCCCGAATTAGCTGACATCCCGACAGTGGCATCTAAAGAGATGTCAGAGACTGAAATTACCAGTGACACCCCCTTTCAAGAAAGTTTAGCCGATGAAACGAATCTAAGCGACTTCATGCCCAGAGCGTACAGTATATCCACCTGACCCCATGATGATGGAACGGAGAGTCGCACCTCACCTCCCATTTTTCTTCTTCTCTCTCTCCTCTCACTCCAAGTCCGGAGTCTTCGTTGCCTTCGTCCTCACCATCATCCTCATCATCCGAATCTACTTCCCCATCACTCTCCTACCTTCTTGACCCCTCTGGTCTATCATTTCAGACTACCTTGGGCTCACAAGAGAACCCTTCGGCCCTAGCTCAACCGCTGTCGGCTGCTGCCCTCCATCTTGGACCAGCGTCCACACTGTCTAATATTATTCTTCCTCCTCCTGCACAACCTACTAACACCCAAAATCTTCCTGTCCAAAATCGTCCTATGGCTAACCCAGCCCCTCAGATGCCGCTCTGTGGTACCCAGAATGCTCTGAAGTTTGATGGAAAGACCCTGGCCTTATTGCCACACTTCCTTGAGGATGTCGACATACTCGGCACAGCAGCCGGCATCACGGACTTAGAGAAGATCCATGCTGCTATCAGGTATGCTGACCTCGAAAAAGCGGAAGGTTGGGAGCTTATAGATGAGGTTACCGCTAACCCACCAGACTGGGCAAACTTCACTTGGGCAGTCAAGAAGTTGTACCCCGGTTGCAAAGGTGCTAACCAATACTGTCGGGCCGCTATCTAATATTTGGTCCAGGAGTTTCGGGCCAAACTGATGCGCACCTTAGAAGACCTCTGTGAATATCAGCGCAAGTTTCTGAAGATCGCCCGGATCCTCATCAACGGCTGTAAACTTTCGGACTTAGACCGAGACGCATTGTTCCTATCCGGTCTGCCAACCGACCTTGAGACTCAAGTCTGCCAACGCGTGCTCATCACCAAATCCACTCATCATCCTTCTGACCCATATCCTATCGCCGACATTGTTGAGGCTACTACTCAATTTCTCCTTACCGGTTCTGCCCTTCGTCCTCTTCTAGCTGCACCAGCTGCTGGCACGCCTACCACCCAGCCATACTACCCGGCATGGGCAGCACTGGTTCCCACCCCGGTTGCTCCGCGAACTGCTACACCTACTGCTGCTTCGGTCGTCAAGCAAGAGCAGATTAACCTCCAATGTACTGCCTGTTGGGACTGCGCATTCTGCGCTGATCCCTCCCATTTTATGGGGAGTTGCCCCCTTGTAGAAGGCTATATCCAGGCTGGGAAGGCCAGCTGAGGTACTGATGGTCGTCTGTACCTTCTGGACGGGCGACGCATTCTGCACGTTCAGGGCACTCATTGCCTCTGTGAATGCTTAGACCGGCTACCTGCCTTGGTGCCAGCGCCCTCTTCCTCTGTTGTCACTTCTGGCATATTCTTGGTCACCAACTCAACTACCGATGCCATTTTAGACATTGAACCTTCAGTCTTCATGGCTCCTGTTGATCAGGATTCGGACGAAGAGTCAGACTCTGCTTTTGCTGATCCTGATTTTCAGGCATACATCACCAATGCTTGGGCCACTGTCCAGGCCGATAGGAAGGACAAAGGGAAGTGAGTCCGATTCGACAGCATTGAGATGCCGGCTCGAAAGACCGGTCATCCAGGCCCTCTGGCTGCGTCAGTGGCCGAGGAAGTCATCTCACCGGTGATCAAGGCCATGCGGTCTAAGTCGGTGACTCCTCCAAAAGTCCCTGCTCCAGTAGCAAACAGACCCCCCTCTTCAACACCACCATCTACCTCTAATCTGTTTCGAAATGATTCTGCTAACACCTCCTCCTTCAACCCCCAAGGACAATTTAGATATTTGTTCCCTCTCGAAGATGAGACCGCTCCGAAGTGCCTCTTAGATCAAGTTCTTGCAACCACTGTACCAGTTCCAGTTCAAGAGCTCATCACAGTGGCTCCCGAAGTCCACAAGCAGCTCAAGGACTTATCTACAGCAAAGCATATCCCTGTCTCTACTAACACTGTTCAGGTCAATGAGCTCACCGGATGTGACCCCAGCGAGGTAGACCGAGCCTTCGGTGATCGTGTACACCGAAGTGATGACAGACTAATCGTGGCACACCACTCAGTGCCACTTCGGTCTCTTGAAGCCAAGATTGTTGGAACCAGTCAGTCTATCCTCGGAGTCCTTGACTCAGGCTCTGAGATAGTTGCCATGCCCAAGCGGGTGTGGGAAGATCTCGGTCTACCAGTTCGGTCCAACCATGCAATGACAATGTCTAACGCCAACACCAGTACTGAGTCTACCCTCAGCATTGTTGAAAATCTCCACCTTGGACTTCAGTGCCGGCGAGATTTGCTTACAGGTGCAGGTAGTTCCGAGAGCTAATTTTGACTTATTGCTCGGATGACCCTTCCATTGTTTACTCAGTGCTTCTACTGAAGACTTTCCAGATGGCTCTCAGACAATCACACTTCATGACCCCAACTCGGGAAAGGCGTACAAGTTACCCACTCAAGCTTGGACCAAAGGATGTCCACGTTGCCGATGCAGACTATTATGTTCTAGCCACCAGTCTGTTGTTGAAATGGGTTTTTAGACATCGATGATCCACCAAAAGGAACTATTCTTCCACCTTGTCTGCTTCCTTTTCCGTTTCGGCATCATTAGACTGGGGGCTGCTCTCAGCCCTGAACCTATCTCACCATGCGCCATCCTTGGCTTATTATTTTCTCTCTTCTACTCAATCGGTTCTTTCTTCACCTCATGTTTCTGCCCTTCTCAATACCTATTCCTTTGATTTTACTTCCCACTCACTCGCTTACAAGCCCGTAGCCAAAAAGATCTGGCCGGTACTGGCTCCTCTCAAGGAGGAGTACCGTCTACTCCACTGGTTACCTGACGACCTTCTGGCTGGTCTTATAACCTTACCAACTAACCCCCCAGACAAAGATTCACACAGGAACGTGCCGATGCGCTTGACCTCGACCCGGCCCAATGGCTGTGGCCCGAAGAGGTCAAGCTAGTCCAGTGGATGGTTCTCAATCATGAGACCGCTTTCGCATGGACCGCTACCGAGCGTGGCCGATTAGACGATCGGTACTTTCCACCAGTCAAGATACCTACTGTCCCCCATACACCATGGATACTCCAAAACATTCCTATCCCACCTTCGTCCTGGGATCAAGCCATACAGATTATCAAAGACTATATCGCCTCTGGTGTGTACGAACTGTCTGCCGCAGCATACTGGTCATGCTGGTTCTGCGTGCTCAAACAGGACGGTAAGACACTTTGGCTCGTGCATGACCTTCAGCCCCTCAATGCTGTCACCATCTGGGATTCTTCAGTCCCTCCCTTCATAGAGCACCTAGCCAAGTCGTTCAGTGGGTATGTGGTCTACGGCATGATGAACTTATTCGCCAGATATGACCAATGTCCATTACACGTGGACTCCCAGGATATGACTATGTTTAATAGTGTGCTCGGACCGCATCGTGTTACTACTCTACTGATGGGACATACTAACGCTGTCCAGATTTACCAGGCCGACATGGCATTCATTCTCCAGGACGAGATACCACACCATGCCATGCCATTCATCGATGACCTGCTGGTGAAGTCTGAGATGTCCCGGTACCAAAGACCAGACGGCTCATACAAGATGATACTGGAGAACCCGGGCATCAGGTTATTTATCTGGAAACATCTCACTGTCATCCACAGAATCCTCCAACACCTCCAAAACATTAACGCAACTGTTTCAGCTAGAAATTCATCCTTGCTGCTCCAGACGCCACCATTGTCGGTCACAAGTGCACCTCCAAAGGTCGGGTTCCGCATGAGGCTAAAATCCAGAAGATCAGGGATTGGCCGGAATGCGAGAATCTTACGCAAGTTCGTGGGTTCTTAGGGACCTGTGGTGTGCTTCGGATTTTTATTCGAAATTTCACTGCTATCACTAGACCACTTGTCGGACTGACGCAAAAGGGTATCCCCTTTGAGTGGGGTGATGCCCAGTGTGCCGCAATGATTCGTCTGAAGGATGAAATCATTCAGTTCCCGGCGCTCCGGCGCTTGGACTACGAGTCTGGACAAGAGGTTGTACTTGCTGTAGACACCTCGGTTATCGCGGTCGGCTTCATTCTGTCACAGGAAGGGGAGGATGGCAAGTGCTATCTGAACCGCTTTGGCTCTATCAGCCTCACGAGCGTAGAAAGCCAGTATTCTCAGGCTAAGCTCGAGCTGTACGGACTGTTCTGCTCTCTCTGAGTAGTCTGGGTATTCATCTTTGGAGTCACTAACCTTGTTGTAGAAATGGATGCCAAATACATCAAAGGCATGATTAACAACCCTGATCTGCAGCCGAACGTGACCATCAATTGGTGGATCGCCAGTATACTATTACAGTGACCTCCAAAACCATTGCAACTTCGCACACTGCAACCACCCGTGGGAATTACGCTTGGTTTTGGTGGGAACAAACCAAGTACAAACCCTTGGCTACAAACCGGTCCCAGGGTCATGTGATTTGACCCAGCCCACATGGAGATATGGAAGTTCCAAAACAGCAACACCATTGCAACAGTTTTGCACCCTTGGTATTGACTGGGTATTTAGTACTTGTTGTAGCCTCCTTTTGCCTTGATTACTGCTGAAGTCCTTCTAGGCATGCTCTAAATCAACTTCTGAGGTTCCTCAACTGGTATCCCCTCCCATTCATCTAAAATCCTCTCCCACAATTCATTAATCCTATTAAGAGGGTGTTTATGCTCTATGAACCATCTTTTGAGATAATCTCAAAGATGTTCAATGGGGTTAGGTCAGGAAACTGTGCACACCATACCATAGTCTCAAATTCCTGCTTATCCAGCCACTCCTTTACCTTCCCAGAGTTGTGTTTGGGGTTATTGTTGTTACGCGAGACGTACGCTTGGTAGGTTGAAGCGGAACCTAGTCGTCTCAAGGGAGGTGCTCACGAAGAGACGCTACGTCCTTAAGACAACTGGAGATACTAGGGTTAAGTCAAGTGGTGCGAAGGTCTTAAGCTGAATGCTCAAGGACTCAAGAGTACGCTAGATTGCATAGAACAAGAATGGAGACTATTGTACAAAGCAACGTACTACTTATACTATGCGACGCGTAAGCGTCGAACGTCATAGAATGAGAGAGAACTAAGTGAGTAATGAGGAACACGTAACCGATGCGAGAGAATCGGCTAGAAGGTGATGTTGTCCGTAGATAAGGATCAATTCAGTAAGCAGAAATGAGTAATGAGATATCATCCCTTCCGGTAGTAAAGAAAGAATAACGGCATGGGATTAGAGTTCGATGAAGAAAGAGTTAAATGATCCTAAAAGGATCAAACAATGGATCCAGTCATAGGAACACATACCAAAGAGTATATGAGTGCGACGAAAGAAAGAGAGAAGAAAGATACCATGGGAAAGGAGACAGATCGTAACAATTGTTGTACAGAAAGATCATGTCAAGAGGATTGAGACCCTAATATTGTAGGGTATTCAGCAGTTCATCACTCAGATTTTGAAGGTACATGTACCCATCCATCTTACCATTAATATTGGTAGCATGTCTGACTCCCTGCTAAGTCATACACCCCCATACCATCACAGAACCTCCTTCAAGTTCAACACTTCCCTTAACTAATCTTTGCCTATGTACACACACTGCATCTGTCTGTGGGAATTTCGCATAGCTTTAGTGGAATGGAAGGTGGTACTACTTCCCACGTACCAAATGGTGCCTGGGTCATGTGATTTGACCTGGGAATTGTGTAGATATACCCATTTTAAAATCTCAATACAATTGCAATAGCTTGTATTTCTGAGTTGAGAGCTGTTCCCTTACCCAAATCATTGGATAGTTGGTATAGTTTGGTCATACAAACAATGGTATACATATAAACATTACACCTGAGTTAAAAAATGTTCACACACTAGCATGTTTGACCTCACAAAAAGTGATAAAATGCATGGCATGACAAATATTGGTAGGAGATAAAGTGAATGGATGATGTTCAACACACTTCTCAGGTTCAGAATGCTCTGTGTGGTAAAGTATGGATATGGTAGAATGATAGATACCAGTGGAAGAGGCAGTGGAGCAAGTGGATTGACCAATATTAGGCATAGTCAGAATCATATGTATTTCTATAGGTAGAAGAGAGAGATCTTATGATCATAGTCATAGGAACAAAGAGGTGTGTGAACATTTTAAAACTCAGATATTATGGTTATATGTGTATCTTTGTTTGTATGACTAAACATAGCCAAATATCATATGGTTTGAATGAAATTCCATATTTTCTATTAGAAGGTGCAAAACCGTTGCAATGGTGTTGCTGTTTTGGAACTTCCATATCTCCATGGGGGCTGAGACAAATCACATGACCCTTGAACCGATTTGTAGCCAAGGGTTTGTACTCTGTTTGTTCCCACCAAAGCTAAGCGTAATTCCCATGGATGGTTGCAGCGTGCTTCACATGCTGTGTCAAGGTTAGGCATTGCAACAGTTTTGGAGGTCACTGTATTTCATTTCGAACTTCGTCACATTTCCACAGACCAACAAACCGGTCCTGACGGACTATCGCATCGGCCACCCTCAGATGACAATCCTCCAGATACGGATGATTTCGAGGATTGGTTGGACAATTCTTACTCCTTTTGCATTACCTTACTCAATGATCGGTTATTGCCTTCTTCTACCACGCCATGCTCTGCTCAATTGGGGTTTCATTTCCCTTGCCTACTGCCCTCCATCCCTTCGGCATCGGGTGGCTTCCTCCGTTTACCCATTCCTCTGCCAATCTTTGTTCAGTCATATTCTTTTGTCCTTCACTCCTCCATTTCCGAGCCCATTGCTGAGCCGGACTCTCCCACTATACCTCGGTCTACCAAGGCCATCGCTAGGGAAGCCTGGATTCGCTTGATCCGAGGCTTTCTTGAGACTCATGCTTGACCAGCTGATCTTTCTGACACAGAGTTTCACTCATTCATTAACTCAGCGATGAAATTCTTTCTCCTCCATGGAAGCCTATGGTGGTGAGAACCACATGGTTGCCACCAGTTGGTAGTACCCGAACATCAGCACTTCGGACTAATGAAGGAGGCTCACGATGACCTCAGGCACAAAGGTGTCTTTACAGTCTGGACCTGGCTTCTGCTCCGCTTCTGGTGGCCAATGCTGGTCAAAGACATCAAGTGGTTCGTTCAAACCTGTCACAAGTGCCAAATTTGCCAGACTTGTCAATTACATATTCCTCCTACCGTGCCAGTTATCGGTGGCTTGTTTCGCAAGGTCCACCTAGACATGATGGTGATGCCTCGGTCTGCCAGTTATCGGTATATTGTTCAAGCTTGCTGTGCATTGACCGCTTACCCCAAGTGGCGGATGTTGCGTTCTGAGAATGCCTCTGCCCTTGCTTCCTTTATTTTTGAAGATATCCTCTGTCGTTGGGGCACTTTGGCAGAGATTGTCACTGACAACGGCCCAGCCTTTGTTCAGGCTCTTGATGTCCTCGCTGACCGATACAATATTCGGCATATATGCATCTCCCCCTATAACTCCCAGGCTAATGGTGTGGTCGAGCAGTGTCACCTTGATGTCTGGGAGGCCATCATCAAAAGCACCCCGGGGGGGGAGTTCCACTGCCATACTGCCACTCACTCAGTCTTTTGGGCCGAGCGCGTGACCATGCTTTGGTCTACCGGTTTGTCTCCATACTTTATGGTTCACAGCATCAAGCCATTATTTCCTTTTGATCTCGCTGAAGCAACATGTCTCGTTCCTCCTCTAGATACTGAACCCCTCTCCTCATCCGGACTGATTGCTTGGAGAGCCCGCCAGCTCCAAAAGCATCAGGAGGACCTGGAGTCAATCCGTGAGCATGTCCTAAAGGCTCAGTTCGAGTCTGTCAAGCACTTCGAGGCTGCTTTCAAGAACCAGATCAAGGACTTTGACTTTCGGGCAGGAAGCCTGGTCTTAGTCCGAAATACCCGAATTGAGAAGGAGCTCAACTGAAAAACGAAGCCTCAGTACTCAGGTCCTATGGTGGTCCTTCGCCAGACTACCAGCGGGTCATACATACTGGTGGAGTTGGATGGAGCGGTATCCAGATTACGCTATGCTGCCTTTTGGCTTATCCCCTACTATCCTCACTTTTCATCTGTTATTTGTATCACTGAACTCACAGATATGGATGATGAAAACCTGGATAAGCTGGCAGGAGAAGACGTGGAAGAGCCTGATGAAGAAGACCGAGACTCTTATGAGTCAGATTAGTCCGGGCATACATCACCGAAGACCGACACTGATAATTTTTCCTCATCATACTATAACCTCTGTTCCACCCTGGGATTAGACTGGTGACTCTCATCTACCTCCTATATCTCTCACTAAAAAACCGTCATCACAGACCATCAGGAAATTTTTGAAAAGATTATAATGGATTATAATCCCTGGCAGACATGCTATGCCTCCTAAATTTGTACAGTTGACCACCCCTGATTGCTTATTTAGATCTGTAGATACTAAATAATGATGGATGACAATAGAAAGTGGCATATAATCCTCTATATGTTCCTTTAAAACAATTATCAAGAATAATTGTGACTTGAAAGTTTTCCTGATGCAGTCGCACCGCCGGTGCCGAGACCTTGTGCTTGATAGTGGTGGACTCGGCCGCCACGCCTTCCTCATCCTCTTCCCGAACCCTCTGGATGCTTGTTAGCCCAGTTTGACAGACCGATGGCGTTGCTACTCATCTTGCGCGCAGATGAGGCGACCAACACCGCCTCGGACAACACCCCCCTTGTCTCCGCGGCAGGTACCACCACCTGCTCCACCTGCTCCACCTCCATCGCTGACGCCTGGGACACCAGCCTCATCACTGTCCTCCCTACCCATTCTGCGTGTGCTCGGCCTCCATGACCACAACCGCGAATTGGTCGTCAATGTCGGTGTCGATGCCTAGCTTGTCAGCCTCGCATCAGTGTCTCTCCCAAGCGTCCTACCCAAACTTTGCATCAGCTGCTGCTATCATTGAATACGAGTGGCTTACCATTGCCTTGCCAAATGCCTCCACCCAGATCTCCTGGTCCTCAGCCAGCTTGTCCTTATCATTGGGAACCAACCTTGCAAGCCCTTCGAGCCGCTCGGTGGCTTGACAGAAACTGCACCGGGTGTTGAGGTGCAGGATGGAGCCGGCGTCAGTCATGGCACAGAACTTGTCGATGCAGGATTAGAATTGGGACATTCTAGTAAGAGGGTGAGAAGTGAGGAAGAAAAAGGTGACACAGGTCGGACTATATACCCGGTCACATGCTTTCGGACTCCACATTGTTCTCTTCTCGGCACGGATCCTTTCCTGACTAGGGACAGTCAGAAGCCAAGTCTCCCACAGATGTAGAGACTCGTACGTCTCTGTGCTTATATTCCACCCCTTTTATCTTTCACCTGACTGCCTTACTGTTATCCCTTCGCTCCAAACTCCTTTTTAGTTGCTAAGACCAATGTCAGTTTATACCGGACCATGCTGAGCACGTCTGGACTACTCGGTTTACATTGTTAGTACATTACCGCTTCATTTTCTATCAGTACCATCGGCCTCTGATCGGTCTGTCTAGTGCCGAAAGCACCTGGTTAGACATCAGTCTTGGACCTGGTACCTGACCCCTTTTACTCGTTTCCTTTGGACTTGACAGCTATCTTGAGTTTGACAGTCTCGGGTATACCCGGACTATAAAGCCTTGTACTTAGGAATTGAAACACACTTTTGGTTGGATTCACGAACTGTTTGAACCACTCGTCCCTCGTACCGGTCACCGTCTACCGCACCATTCACCATCACCGTCACCATTTCCTGCTCTCACTCCCTTCGTCTTGTACACCTCGGACTTTCTGTCTCACGCTCCAGTCGCCCCCTGGACTATCCTCTGCACTTTATCCTTCGGCCTTGTACTTCCTTCCAACTCATCCCTTACCTTGAGTCCCTTTAGAGGCAAAGTATCTTGCCTCCCCTCTTCCCTTTGATGGCCCAGGGCAAGTGTGTCTTACACCCTTAGTCCTCCCAGCCGTTCTATCATCTTTACACCGTCACCGTTACCATATCCTGTGCTCACTCCCTTCATCTTGTGCACCTCGGACTTCTGGTCTTGTGCTCCAGTCACTTCCCAGACTATCCTCTGCACTTTATCCTTCGGCCTTGGAGTTCCTTCCAGCTTGTCCCTTACCTCAAGCCCCTTTAGGGGCAAAGTATCTTGCCTCCCCTCTTCCCTTTGACGGCCCAGGGCAAGTGTGTCTTACACTCTTAGTCCTCCCAGCCATTCTACCATCTTTACAGTGCAGTCGGAACAAAAGGCTCTTGGACAATTCTAGAAGTTAAGCTCACACTGGACTAGAAAGGTGTGGAGCTTGCAGGAGTCCGAGCCATCAAACTGGTCTGGAGCATGGACCTTAGTTCTTTGGTTGGAGCTAGAGGTGGAGCGATTAGCGGATTTCGCTAGATTGCTGATCGCATGGGAGAGGAGAGTGAGAGCATCTCTAGGAACACTCTTACCTTTTGAGCCAAGGTGGTCTGGGCTGTCAGAGGGTGTGGAGTCATCCGGAGGTGCAGATTCACGAACTTTCCTATCCAGGAGTTGAGCTCCTGGAGTTTGAGGTTGTCAAGGTTGTGTCTGCGAGGCAGAGCTGAGTGGACGATGAGCGAGAAACCATGGAATTGGTCATTGATGGCCAGATGTTGATGATGACTGGCAAAGATTCTGAGGGAGGCATGTCGAGGGGAGTTGGAGGTGTTCATAGCCAGAGATACCACTTGGTATGAGTGTTGGGGTGATTACTCAAGTGAATGAATTGAACAGCAAGTGGGAGTCTGAATATATTGTTAAGGTCATGCAAACTCCTTGCAGGTAATAGTTGTAGAAATAAATTCACATGATTAAGCAAATATAGTGATTATATAGCTGCAGTACTTTTGAGTGTTTTGGTGGCTCTGGATTGGATTACTTCAGAAGTACATCAGGAACTGTTGTTCCACGATTGAACGTCTGGAAGTAATTCTTGAATTGTTCATGATTTAGGATTTAATACTGACAATTTGTCTTCATGTGAGGAATGGGTACAAGGATTGTGTGGTGTATACTTTATTTGCTGACCCTGCCTAGTCTTTTCCCCATCACAGTTCTGGGAGACATCCTTGAAACACCCTATTCTAGCAGGAATAAAGGGGTGCACCCCCAATTTCTTCCAGTAGAGGTTGAAGGAACCTGCCATGGCATGTGTCCTATTGTCATCTTGTTTGGATTGGCATGGCCTCACATTGGATGTCATTACTACCAACCCATATTGTTGAAAAGAAAGAGACTGGAATGAAGTCAATGGAAAGGTAATGGATGAAAATGTCTAAGTACAGAGAGGAGGAAGGAGGGATAGGTAAAGAAGCAGGATTAGATGAGAGATAGGTGTGGTGGTAATAATCATGAAGGAATGTGGCAGAGCAGTTGTCAAGATTGATGGGATCAAAGAGGAGGTGTTCTTTCTGAGTGAGTGGTTTGTCATGAAGATTTGCTCTTGCTTTTGCATTTTCTTTCTTGTCAATGGGAGCTGGAGTGATCCCGTGGTACCTTAGGCAACCAGGCAGTAGAAGTGGACCTGCTTCTTTTGAGGAAATCTATATTCAACTACAGAATTGTTTGTCATCAAGTGTGAACCAGAGGATATCCTGTAAGGTTGGACAAGGATAATAAATGTCAATGGGATTAGCATAAGGAAGAGTGGACTGACTGAGATGACCATGATATTGGCATATGCAAGGTTAAGACCCACTGCACTGACCATAGATAGGATAAAAACTTGGGGACCAGCAGTGTGAGTTAAGGACCTGAAGGCATTGAGATTAAGCTTGTGTTTGTTTAGAGGCTGCTTTCCATTCAATTCTACCATCTGGATGCCATACAAAGCCAACACCTAAATCCAAGCAGTGACCCAAAAAAAGAAAATAATATGATAAGGAAATAGATCTTACATTAGAAATGACAGCATTGAAAGAAAGGAATCTGAGACAATGATGATTCTATCACAGCCCTGCTCACCCTCATCCACCATCTCCAAGTGATCTACACAAGAGATGGACCATCAGGACCAACCTTGAGTGGAAGAGCATTGCTTGTCTCAAGATGATGATTGTCAATTTTTGTGATGACATCCAGTTTGGTGGAGGCCATGCCCTCCTACTCTGTGATGAATGTGGGTTTTTGCCATGAAACTCTGTTATGAGGATTCATGTGTGACAAGGGGATCAGGATGTTCTGATAAGAAAATGGATTGGATGTTTGATGGTTGGTTTTGCATCAAAAGCAAGTCCTAAATCAGAACTGTCAAAGGAATGAGATATGGAAAATAGTAAGAGCAAACACCAAAGCCCATCTTTCCTATTCCAACCAGTGTGGTTGGTGGACTTGTCTCTACAATTTCATTGATGAGTGCATTTAATTCACTCTTCTCCCAATCACATAGCTCTGTAAGCATGACATGTTTCAAGGATAGTCTCATTTCAAATATCCTCCTCCCAGCTTGTAATTTACATAATCAAGGGTGTAATGGATGTCATGAAGAGAAAAGGCTCCTCTCAGCTGGTGAATATATTTCTGGAGCTTGGGATAGACCTCTCTGTTTTAATCAGATCATGAGCATCCCTTCCCAGTTCTAAGGTGGCCAGCAGCATTCAGATTCACGCTCAGCCTTCTGGTCTTTTGCCTGAGCCTGGTTCAATTCCTTTGTCATGGCATCATATGAAACCTTGACAGAGAACTGTTGGATTCCTATGAAATGTCCCATGATCCAAAGATCCTAGAAATTGAAGTGACACATACAGTGACTCAAAGAAATGTCCCAATGTTTGCATGTTTTTCACTAAAGTCAATGACCCCTAACCACATCTAACCTGGCTCTAACATATGAGTGTATGAAATGAAGCACCCACTCTTGGCTCTTCATGGGTGCAAGAATCAAAGGATTTGATGAAGATCTGACAATGTGGCAGCCATATCAAAATGACATGTCATTGGGACACTTATTTGATCCTAAATTACATGATGGATTTTAGTATTTTGCATGCCCTCCCTTGGCTTGTATCACTGCCTCAAGTCTTCTAGGCATACCCTCAATTAGCTTCTGACACTCCTCAATCTCTATCTTCCCCCACTCTCCCTCAATTCTCTCCCAAAGCTCCCAAACTCCTTTTGCTGGTCTTTCATAGCTATTGAGTCTTTTCTTGAGATGTTGCCAGAGATGCTCAATAGGGCTGAGGTCTGGTGACTGTGCTGGCCAGTCAAGGAGCCTAATCCCTTCAGATTTGAACCAGTTTTGAGCCCTTTTGGAGGAGTGTTTAGGGTCATTATCCTATTGAAAGATAATACTCTTCTTAGAAATTCCAGAATTCTCCAAGCTGGGAAGCAGATTGTCCTCTAGAATGGACACATACTGCTCAGCATCCATCCTCTCCTCCACCTCTGCAAGTATTCCCACTCCATTCCAGCCCATGCATTCCCAAACCATCAAGGAACCTCCTCCAAACATCACTGTTCCTTGGACCTTCTTGCCTAGTAAAGGCTCAACACTCTTTTTCCACACATACATTCTGCCATCTGACCCAATCCTGTTAATTTTTGTCTCATCTGACCAAATAACTCTGGTCCAGTCCTTGTACTTGAGAGCAAAGTCCAACCTTCTCTTTTTATGCTTGACTGACAAGAGAGGCTTCTTTTTCTTGACCCCAGTCTTTAAAGATGCAGCCTTAAGAACATTGCGAGCAGTTTGGGCAGAGATAGGAGAGGCAAGGACAGGGTTGATGAGATGGGTGGCTTGGACAGCATTGTCAGCCTTTCCAGTGGTAATACTAGAGACAATTCTTCTCTTGTCAAGAGAAGAAAGCTTGGAAGGATGTGCTAACTTGACATTCTCCTTTCAGGGATGAGTTCCTTGATGATTCTGGTCACAGTGGACTTTCCTAGACCAGTCTTGGATGCAATCTGTTTAGCAGAGAGACTGGATTCAGAGAAAACAAGGATATTGACTCTTTTAAAGATAGGAATAGACTGTATGGTGTGGTGAGGTCAATTGAAGGGGGGTACAAGGTATTTATATTGCTTGAAATTATGTCACTTACATAATTACACAGCTTGGTAACATAGCAACCATCACTAGCTTTCAAATACCTATGTTACATACGATATACAGTATGTTCATTGACATATCAGTAGTCTTGGCAAGGGTGGAGTCCACAAGCTTTCTTCTTGACAAAGAAGAAGGGAGATGCCTGTCGGGAATTAGACAGGCAGATCTTTCTGAAAGGAAGATTTTTGTCAAGGAAATCTTCCATAGCTTTTCATTTGTCAGGGGAGAGAGAGTATACCTTCCCTATTTTTGGACCAAAGGTGTTGTCGAGGTTGATTTCGTGATCATACGGTCAGGAAGGGGAAATATGGTCAGTGGCTTCCTTAGAGAAGCCCAAGGCAAACGAGGAATATTCTGGGGGAAGGACTGGTTTGGGTTTGGTCTTCTCTGCTGCTGCAGTGAGTTCGGTGGTGGTGGTGAGTTTAGCGATGATTGGAGATCCTGCTGGCAGGATAAAGCGAGATCCACATTGGATGATCTGGTATATGGTGCAGTTTTGTTGGGCTTGAACGATGTACTCATTCTCAGTTTCCCATTCATTATAAGCAAATAGGTGTTGGTCAGAGATGGTGTTGATGTTGGTGTGATGGGAAAGTCGGAGGGAGGGGCGATTGAAGTGGGATTCATGTCATTTCCAGTCAATGGAGAAGGAACAGAAGAGTTCTTGGGATTGGTCCAAGGTTTCTTTGATAGAGAGTGTTCTCTCAACCCAATTGATTACAGAATTGACTTCTTTAAGTCAGGGGAGTCCTAGAATTATCTTTTCATTTCTGAGGCTAAGGACATGGAAGGTGATTCGCCAGGCAATTCCTCCAATGTCAAGGAATAGGGTGGTGGAGAACCGAATTACTCCCTTAGAGTTGATTGAGTTATCCACATTCCAGGCTTGAATGGAAGTTTTCAAGTGTTGAGTAGGAAGTCTGTGTTTTCAGACCAATCCCCAGTCAATATAGGAGATACTTGTCCTGCTATCCATGAGGGCTCAGGTATCGATGGCTTTCATTGTGTGCAAAGGGACAATAAGTTGAACTGGAATTTGCATAGTAGGGGAGGACTTTACAAATACATTCGCACACAAGATGGAAGGGAAAGTTTGCATCAAAGGACTTTCCCTGTTCAAAAATCCAAGGGTTTGAAAGAAATCTTTCACACCACCTCCTCTTCATTGTTGTCTTCTATTTCTTCAAGCTTAGGAAGTTCCTCACTGCTGACCTTGTGTACTTTGGGGTTTCCTTTTTGAGAGGAAAAGGAGGTACAGGCAGTACTAAGGTGTCCAGGCTTGTGGCAGTGGAAGCAAAGCTTCCTCTCAATGCAGCACTTGCATTCTTCAGGGGTGAGCTTGGAGACTTTGATGGTGTCAACAACCATGGCATCAAGGTCGTGGGTCTTGGTGGAAAGGGTGTTAGAGAAGGAGTGGTCTGATGTGACATCTTGGAGTGTCTTTTGGCAATATCATCAGTGCATTCCTATTGAGTTTGGAAGGCAATGGCCTTTTTGTACCAATCATCAATGGTGGAAGGAAGAGTGTCCATAAACATGATTCAGCACATCAGAGGGGGAGCGATTCCAGCAGAAAAGTATCCAATTAGGACATTGGCATCACTGATATTGGCTAGAGCGCCCTGGTTCTTGAAATGGAAGATGTATTTGATGAGGGAGGGAGAGTACATATTGTTCTTCACACTTTTTATCATGTGTTTGGTGGATAACCAGGAAATAGCATTCTTAGTAACATTGTGGTGTTTGAATGCTGTGTTGAACTTTGCAATGAAGTCTGCAAAAGTTCCTAAGGTGAATGTGGTGCCAGAGATGGTGCTTTATTGAAAGGTGGAGGCCCAAGTGAGGGTGGATCCCTTGGTCATGTAAGAGAGAGCAAAGACTATTTGCTTCTCATTGGTATTGTATACTGCTTCATTGACTAGGAGATAGAACTGCATGGCATGCAGCCAGTGCATAGATTTCTCATATGAGCCATCAAATGCCTCAGGGATGCTGATGCGAATTTCAGTGGATTTGGTGGACATAGGGGGAGCAGATGGAAAGCGAGAAAGGAGGGGTGGTGGTGGCAGTGGTGGTGGGAGAGAGAAGTGTGGGGTGACAGTAACAGGGGTGGGGGATGGTGGAGTGGGGACTCTGGGAATAGAAAGGGTGGCAGAGAGGTAGTGGGAGAGTGCATGAGTTTCATCTTCTTCCTGGGCAGTTAGAAGAATAGTATCTGGATCATGTAGAAAACTATAGTGTAGTCACTAAAGAAAAACTACAGTAATATGAGGCCAAAATAAGGCCTACTTATGTAAGCTACTACTGTTCTAACCCATACAAAATGGATTAACAACAGATCAAGGGTTTCTTCTTCCTTGGTGTCTGAGTGGGAAGGCTCTGAGGGGGACTCAGTGAGCAATGGTTCTCATGGTAGGAACCAACAAGAGTTTCAAGAGGATCAATGAGTAATGGTGGGAGGCTATAACAAGGATAGCTCCACCAAGGAGAACTTTGACCTTTTGTTATGCTTGACCTGGGTAGAGGCAAGTGTAGACTCAAGGCGAACAAGGGCTAAGGTTTCTTGAAGAGCGTCTTTCAAGAACAAGGGGGTTGTGGGACTTCCACAACAACTCCTGGTAGCAGATAGCTACATAGGAAGTTCACAGCAAGAGGATAAGAGTGCACACTCCAAAGTAGTGCAGAGACTTAGAGAGGTCCAAGGAAGTACAAGGTAAAATTGAGTAGATCAAAGTTAAGTTGTATATGAGATATCATTGGATTTATATGTATATGTAGAGATTCAGTGCACAGACCAAGCAGTGTTCATAATACAATATCCAAGGAAGATATAAAAGGAATATGGACTGTGCAATAGGTGTAGAAAACTATAGTGTAGTCACTAAAGAAAAACTACAGTAATATGAGGCCGAAATAAGGCCTGCTTATGTAAGCTACTACTGTTCTAACCCATATGAAATGAGTTAACAACACTCCCCCTCAAAGAGCATGGGGAAGATCAAAGGAATGTAGGTAAAAACAAAATAATGTATACCTTTCATATTCCAATGAAAAGAATTAATATTGAATGAACAATGAGAAGAGTCCAGTGTCCGTGTGCAGCTGCATCAAGCGGTGTCCATGTATGGTAAGTCGCGGTTCGGGTAATGCTGAGTGTGCGCGATCGTGTATTCTCAACTTCTGCAGTGTCATACTGTGCCGGTATCTTGCCAGGATAGGCTCCCCCAGTGTTATGATTCTTTCTTTTCCTTTACTTGACGCTCATCTCGGACTCGCTTCCCCTTATCTCAACTTCTTACCGTTCCCTCGGAACACCTTCTACCTAAACGCAGCTTCCCTTTTACGTGCTGTGCATGGTTCCATTGTCCTGTTCCCACTTACTTTCTACAGACGTCTTCCTTCCCACAAGCATTGCCTCAATGCAGTCTTATCCCCACCTATCGCACAACCAAGCTTTCCTTTTATATCCGTCTCAGCCCAAGTACTATGAACACCACTTGCTCCTTGTAACCCTTGCCCTTGAACTCCCTAAGCAACCAATTGTTGCTAGGAGTTGTTGCAGAAGCCCCCGACACCCCCTTGTTCTTAAAGACACCCTTTAAGAAACCTTCGTCCCTTGTCTTTTCAAGTCTACGTTTGCCTCTACCCGAGTCAAGCGTAACACCCAGCATCTGGACTTCGTATGTGATGTCTCTGATGTGCTTTGATGCAGCTGCTTTGGCCTCGACATGGCTGTATGATTCGGTAAGTCGGCTTTCTTATTTTCGCGCTGTTGACATTTCTAGGTTGCAATTTCATTCGTCCTTATCGATGCGGCAGGTTCGGGAGCTCGATGGGTCGTTTAGGGTCATTGTGATGTCATGTTCGACCTGCTGGGATTGACCCTTATCTCCAGCTAGCGGTCTCGTTTCGATGATGTGCTCGCTCCCGTCAGCTCTGGGACATGTCCAATCGTGTTCGGCGCCGTCGACAACCATTCCACAGTCCCGAACGCCCTTGACACCTCTCAATGCCTCTGGTTCGCCCAAATGGCCACCTGGGCCATTTCTTCAACATGGTGCGTTCGTTCTGTAGATGCACTCATCACTGATGCTTTTAGGACCTTCCTGGACGTCATTGGTACCATTTGGTACGGCCGTTTCGTCGCCCGGGTTGTGTGGCGGGTCTCGAGCTGTCCTAGGTGAGCTACCTTGATTTCTGCGCTCTGAGCATTTGCGCTCGAGTTCTGACGTGTCTGGCAGCTTCATTGACTCCTTCCAGTCGTCCTCAACCCTCCCTGATGCTGCCAACTCATCCGCTTTGTCATCCAGATCGTCTGACTCGACTTGAGGTCTTCCAGGTGAGTTCTCTCAAGTTCTTCCCTTTGGGTGCTGTCGGATTTGTTCTGACATGTTCCGCAGCTTTTTCAGCTTCTTCAAGACCTTCTCGATGCTCCATGGCGCTGCTGATGCATCCGCTTTGCATCCCGGGTCGCCTGGTTCGACTTTCGTCCTTCCAGGTAAGTCTTCTTGACCTTTCGTCTTCGACCTTTCACTGACGCATCCTGATGTGGTTTGCAGCTTCATTGGCCGTTTCCAATCGTCTCTGTCATGTCCTGGTGCTCCCGATTCATCCATCTGGGCTCTGGTATGCTCGACATTGCAGCTCGAGGCTGCTCTCCTCTCCTCTTCGAGCTTGACACTCGGGGACTGGTTGTATCGTTGCGCAGGTTCGTCGGGTGGTTTCAGCGGTGTTGGGGATGCTTTAGGTGTGTGCTCATCATCCTGTGAGGTGCGCTGATTGTTGTCGATCGTCTGTGCGCGCTCACACTCCACTCTGCCTCCTTGATCGATGTGCACTCTCACATCTCGGAGGTCTCCCCTGCAACCTGTGCCTTTTGGTGTTGCAGCTTGCTGTCTGGGCTCACCATGTCGCTCGGGTCATCATCACCCAGCTCCTTCAGTTCGTCAGCGCAGTCAGTTGCCATTTGACCACTCTGCCCCTCAATTGGCGTGCTGATGGATTTGGATTCGGCCACCCCGCCACTTTCTCGCTCTCCAGACAGCTCATTGGCTGCATGGTCGTCATTTCGTCGACTGGGACCTTCCCAAGCTCGTCACTCACTCTGGTCCAACTTCCTCCCTTGAGCGATGTGCTCGGGAGGGCTTCTGGTGGGTTGGATGACTCATCCTCTGGCCTTGTGGGCCTGGCATGTGTTGCATTTTGGTTCGTGGCATCAGCGGTCTCGTCGTGAGCCTCCTGACTTGCCATACAGGGTTCTGCCAGTGGGCTGCTTGCGCTGGCTGCAAGGCTTACGCCGACAGTCGTTGCTGTGGCTTCATGTCCTCCAGCTCTCGTGGTAGCCCTCTCACCCTTTTTACCCTTTTCCTCGACTCAGCTACCTTCCGTGTGGTGTCTTGGCTTGCAACGACTCCTGGTAGGTTTGACTTTGACTTCTTCTGACTCGATATTGACTGTTCTGCATTCACATGCCTTGTGCCCATGCTTGCTGCACTTCTGACAGGGTCCACCGATGGTTTTTCGTGTGCGTGCAGCCACTTGTGGCTCTGCATCGCAACATCCTTTGAGTTTTCATAGTCGTTCTTGTAGTGGTTGTACTGTAGATTTGTCGAATCGATTTGTCAGATATTTGTAGTAGTCATGAGTGGTCTCGAGGTAAAGCATTGATCCGAAAATGGAATCTGGAAGACCTATAGTCAAAATGAGTTTTGCCGTTGTCTGTCAGGCTCCGAGATTGTGCCATCAACATAGGAATATAAAGCAGCTGATTTGATGACTTTCTCGTGCCATGTGGACCAGTTTCGACCGTCTGTTTTGAGTTGTGGAATGTTGTCGTCGAACTCCATTGGGTAAGACTTTCTCAGGGTTTTGGCTGGTGAGTGAGCTAACAGGAAGCTGCAGGGCTCATAACCTGTAGAAAACTATAGTGTAGTCACTAAAGAAAAACTACAGTAATACAAGGCCAAAATAAGGCCTGCTTATGTAAGCTACTACTGTTCTAACCCATACGAAATGAGTTAACAACAATAGGAAAGGAAGAAGGCTGCACAAGGTTTACACATGAAAGAGATAGATGTCCATAAGTGGTAAGTGGAGGTGGGATAGTGGTACCATGTATAGCATATGTACATATAAGAATAGAAGCTATGTTTAGGCAGAGGGCATTCTGAAGGAATGGTGTGAAGCTGGAAGTGAAAGACAAGAAACAATGGTGAGAGAAAAGAATGAATCATAACAAATGGCATGAACACACAAGGACGGACATACCTGGACCACCCAAACCACCTTCCAACAATCCCAGGCAGCCTACAGAATATGTCAACCCACAGACGAAAGGAAACAACTAGAGAACCCAAGATGAGATGCGCTCTGAGTCACCACATTGAATGGTCGAATTGAGGAGATTTAGGCTGAGTACACAGTGTTGTTACAGCACTTTGCATATCTCTGTGGAAAACGAAGTTTGAAAAGTCATGCCTCAGAGACAGCCAGGAAAGGACCCTGGGTGCACTTGAGTGAGCAACCAGCATGTCACGAGTCACACAGGGTTGTTCACTGCTTTCATCCTCCTTGCAGCCTCAACATTCAATCCATGACCGGCCAATAACGACATGGTACTGTGGAATACTCTAGTTAGTAGTCACTAAAGTAAAAGGTACAGTACTCGAACACGAAGTAGTCCGTGATTAGGTAATATCCCCCTCAAACAGATGGGTCTACAGTAGTGAATGGAAAAAGAAGGTAATCAAAATAAAGAAATACCTATGTATATGTTCCACCAAATGGGTGATGAACGAGTTCGTGTAGCATCTATGCACAGAGTCCGTGTGGTGTCTGATTGGTCGTGCGCAGTGTCCATATATGGTAAGTCGCGGCTTGGATAGTCGCGCTGCCTAATAAGTGCATGCGGTCCATCCTCGATCGAGTCCTGCGGCCTCGTCTTCGCGTATCGCGCCTTGGGGACTCTCCTGCACCATCTCCGGTTCATATACGACATGTACGACGCATCCGATCCGCCCGATGCGGCCTTGGCGCGCCCGTGTGACCTGGTAGGTCTTCCTGGGGTTACTGACTCTTCTAGGTCGTGATTTGAGTCGTCCACGACGACGCGGTGGATTCGGGTGGTCGGTAGGCCATCTAGGATGGATGGGTGGTGGTTTGGACGTCTCAGGTACGTCCGTCGTCCTGCGGTTGTGCCGTCTGTGCTGACCCGTCTCGCCTGCAGCCAGCGGTGTCGTTTCGACTCGCTTTGGGTCGCGGCGTGCGCCGCTCGTTGTGCCGTCCTTACCACCTCATCTACCACCTCTCTGGTCGCCATCTCCGTCGCTCTGGCGCTCCTGGTCGCCCTCGATGTCTCCCCATCCGATTTGCTCGCCTCCATGACCTCCTGGCCGGTTAGCTCGCCATGGTGCGTTCGTTTCATCGACGCGCTCGTTTCTGACCCTCCTAGGACGCTCCTGGACACCGTGGACACCGTCTGGTACGGCCGTTTCGCCGCCCGGCTCCTCTGGCTCCTCTCCAGGTCTACCTGGTGAGCTTTCTCGACTTCTTGACTCCAGCCATTTGCTGACGCGTTCCGATGTTTTGCGCAGCTTCTTCGGCCGCCTCCCGACGTCCTTGACGCTCCCTGGCGCTGACGATGCGTCCGCTTCATCTCCCGGGTCATCTAGCTCGTCTTGAGCTCGCTTAGGTGAGTTTGCTTGAGTTCTCCTCTCAGGCTGTTCTCCGACGCGTTCTGATGTCTCCCACAGATTCTTCAGCACGTTTCCGTCGTCCTCGACACAACTAGATACTGCCGTCGTGTCCGCCACGTCGCTGGTAAGTCCGTCGTCGCAGCTCGCAAAACATCTCCTCTCCCCCTCGAGCTCGACGCTCGGGGGTTCATTCGGCGGTCTCGTGATTTCGTCTGGGCTGGTGGATGGTGGATGAGGGTCGGGTGGTGCTCCAGGTATGTCTTCGTCGTCCTGTGAGCTGCGCTGACCGCTTTCTTCGACTCTTGTCGTCGATCGTACGTGCGCGCTCGCACTCCATCTCTCCACCTCGATCAACGCATCTCGGCGCGTCTCCGCACTCTCCACCTCAGCCTGCGCCTCCTGTAGCGCTTCCTCTGCCCTGCCATCGGCCGCTGCATCCGCGTCTTCGTGCGTGGCACTTCCGTTTCGCTCAACATCGGTCTTGCCTCCTGGCTCGACCTGTACACCTGTGGGGTCCCTCGGTTTGACTAGCGGCTCGCCGGGTGGTTCGTCGGGCCTCTGTGGTCGACGCTGTTCGTCGCTGTCCTCGCCCGGATCCTCCTCGACCTCTCTTGACCCTCTCGACGCCCTCGTCTCGACCCTCTCCTGGCTCCTTTGCCCCCTCGTGCCCTCGGGCTTGTTGGGTGGCTCTGTGGGCGCGTCTGGACGACGTTCACCGTCACCCATCGCGTCCGCAGGGTCTTCTGACGGTTTAGGTGGGTCCGTCCTCTCGGCGTCTTCGCCTGGGTAGCCGCGCGACGCGCTTCGTGTCCTCACACTAGTGGTCATGCTGGGGTGGTGGAGGTGCATGCCAGGGCCTCTCCGAGCTCCTGGTCTCGCAGCATCGGGCCGTTCTCGTGGCTCCGTGTCGCCGCCGCCGCCCTCTCGTACTCCCCTGCACTGTCTGCGTGGTCCACGCAGCTGCGCCCGCATTTGCGTTGCGTCATGGGGCTGCGTTCATGCTGCTTCAGTGGGGTTCCGTGTGCGATGTGCTGGGTGCGTTCGCGTTGACGTGGTGAGCTGTGCCGCCATGCAGTTTGCTCTGTGTGACCTCGTTGGTGCCCTCCGGTGTCGCCTGAGTGTGGTCGACGTCTTCATTGCCACCTGCGCCTATCCCGACCTCCTCGACTCCTTCCCCAGCTCGGTGCCTTGCTCTGTCTTCAGGCGGCGTGTCTGGTGGGTTGCGTGAACTGTCCGCTGGCGCTACTGGCTCAGCGTGTTCGCTGTTGGTCATGGTGGTGTCAGCAGTCTCTTCGTGGACCTGTCGACGCGCCATTTGGGGCTCTTGAGGCTGCATTGTGGCTGTGCGAGGGACTTCCAAATCGCGCGCCTTACTGGTGACCTCTCCAAGTGCCTGGATGCATTTGGCCATGCACAACTGCCATCGCATGAGGCATTGCCGCTCATGGAGGGTGCTGGGCCATTGGTTGGACTTGATGACTGCTAGTACTGTAGCATAGTCGGATGTCGATGTAGCGTGCTGAGGTTCCCGCGCTGCCTGAACTAATTTCTCGCAGTAGACCGACCAGTCGTGTCCATTGAGACTCGAAACCTGAATTTTCATGCCATCTTTAAGTTCCACCTCGTAAGGCATTCCGAGTCTTCAAATTGGGTGAGTTGACTATAGAGCGCAGGCAGGGCTCATAACCTGTGGAATACTCTAGTTAGTAGTCACTAAAGTAAAAGGTACAGTACTCGAACACGAAGTAGTCCGTGATTAGGTAATACGGTGGCTGTACAACCGCACACCGTTTGTAGTATCTACGATTCCAACAGGTACGTCTCTTGATGTCGGTGAGGCCTCATGACTGATGCCCTCCCTACCTCTATTCCAAACGTTTTGGGTTCAATTCGCCAGCATCCATGTTGAACAATGCCAAGTAAATTATTCAGCTGTAGGACCAAGTTCATTTAGATCTATGGAGAGCATGTACACACAATCCAGTTATTAGTAACACCACATTGGCAGGCCATGGCCAGTCTCACAATTCATTGTGTCCAAGTCTGAAGAGGAGACATCTTGAACTTCAACTAAATTTTCAGTATTGAATATAAATTTAGGTTGGTTACAACGTTGTCATGGGGTACATGTTGTAGCCTGCAGGTAACAGGGACTTACTGGGTGATGTCAATGAGGATGGAGAGTGGCAGGCCATGGCCAGTCTTGCAATTCATGAAGCTCTTGAACTTTCAAGAGTGTACTAAATTTTAAGTATTGAATACAATTTTAGACTGGTCATAACATTGTCACAGGGTACATACTGTAGCCTACAGATAACAGGGACTTACTGGATGATGTCGATGAGGATAGAGAGACATACCACATCGTTATTGGCCATTCATGAGTTGAGGATGAAAGCAGCAGACAACCCTGTGTGACTCGTGACATGCTGCTTGCTCACTCAAGTGCACCCAGGGTCCTTGCCCGGCTGTCTCCAAGGCACAACTTTTCAAACTTCGTTTTCCACAGAGATTTGCAAAGCACTGTAACTTATTTAATATGGGTTAGAACAGTAGTAGCTTACATAAGCAGGTCTTATTTCGGCCTCATATTACTGTAGTTTTTCTTTAGTAACTACACTATAGTTTTCTATAGGTTATGAGCCCTGCAGCTTCTTGTTATGTAGCTCACTCACCAGCCAAAACCCTGAGAAAGTCTTACCCAATGGAGTTCAACAACAATATTCCACAACTCACAATAGACGGTTGAAACTGGTCCACATCGTGCAAGAAAGTCAAAACAGTCATCAAAGAAGCTGGTTTATATTCCTATCTCAACAGCACAGTCTCAGACCGTAATAGGCAACTCGAAGCAACAGCAAAGCTTATTTTAGCTTCAGGAATCCTGGATTCAAATTTTGGATCATTGCTTTATCTCGAGACTGCTCACGACTACTACAAATATCTGACAAATCAATTTGACAAGTCTACAGTACAACTGCTACTTGTCACACTGTGACACAGTGAGGCATGAGCGGAGTCACAGTGTAAGGTCTTTGGACAAGTGGCGTTAAGCGACACATTTCTTTTCTTCCATGCCCTCACCTGCCGCTTGTCTCCTCCTCGTTCGCCCTCGCCATTCATCACCCTCCCAGCACAATCCCCTCATTTTTCTAGTCACAGAATCCTACTTAATCACTCTTTCATCATCCTTACTCCTGAGTATCTCCCCACACCTCAGTAATGATTGACCGTGCCCTCGAAGTCCGACCCGACTTCACCTCCAATGCCTACCGCATGGTAAGGGAGGCCCTGATGGCAAACTACGATGAAGATGTGGATCAAGCCACTCATTGTCTCAACACCACCTGAAACGATGAGCATGCCCAGCATGTGGAAGCCTGGAATGCTGAACGCGAGGCTGAGGCGCAAGAAGATGAGTGTCAATGGCTCGAGCACCAAGAAGTGGAAGAGGAATGAAGGAGAATCGAGGAGGATGAGGCTGGCAAGGAAAGGAAGGAGGCTGAGAAGAAGAAACCTAAGATCAATGATTTCAATGAAAATCGGCCCCCTCCCAGTGCCATAGCCCCAAGACTGTCTCAATATGCTCTGCAGAAGACTTTGACTTACGACTATGTCAAACTATGGTATTTCTTCCCCGAGGGATGTGCTGAAGCGTCTCGCAACCACAGGTTGCAGGCAGATGACACCTTCAGCATCACCAGCTCACATGACATCCTTACCCTCTGCCCAGTCACCTCCGTCAAAGCCTCACACCTTGCACGCACGGACCATGATCTCAGCTTCAGCGAGTTTCTCCAGGCCAAAAACACCTTCCTTGGCCACATCAAACCCTCGTGGCCGGTCAAGCATGTCAACACCCTAGCCGAGTTCTTCTGGAATCTCAAGAATCACCCCATTCTCCACAATGAAAATGGTGACAGGATTGCTTTACTATATGCGTCCCGCTTTAAAGATCCTTGCCTGGCTGTGATGGTTTCCTAAGGGTATAAAACCTACCAACAAACTGTAGCAAGTATAGAAATAGTTAGTGGGTACGATTGGTTCGTTCCAAAAGAGACTCAAAAGGAAAGGGAGCAGTCCGGGAGAAGTCCGATCAACAGTACTCAGCATTTAAGAACAAGTCTGAGCGGAATGTGAGCAGTAGTCCGAGCGTTAATCCAATAGTCTGAGTGGTTTCGGGCCTATGGAATGAAAGAGAGAGATGGTAAATACACAGTAGACGGTTTACTGCATTCGGTGTTGAAGACAGTGATGGTGATGGTAATTGTGAGCCAAAAGGGAGCTGGTATTTTCGATACCGTACATGGATATTATAGTCTGAGCATTCTCAGACTCTAACTACGACCAGAAACTACTAGCCATGACATGAAACCCAAAGGGGTAATGAAAATACACTATTGGAAATGAACAGACAGGCGCCACCATCTGTCTAGACAGAATGGAGCATTTTTATATAGCGGCCGTCACATGTGATCGGTCCAGAATTAAAAGACCTAAAGAGGAACAATGATGAGATTGCCAAAGTCCGTGGAAGGCACGTGGCAAGGAAGGACGATGGGACCGAGAAGTGATGGAAGGAATGATGATGAGATAAGGACAAACAGATAGTTCCGATATAGAAGACCGAGATGACCGATGCTCCGGAGTACCGGAGTGCCTTCGGACTAAGACGGCTGGGCTTGGACTTGTCAAGGATGTGTTGGAGAAGATATTAGAGTGAAAGGGGATTCTGGAAATGTGGGGGAAATGGAGGATACGCCTACAGAGACGTACCAGTCTCTACAGCGGTATAAGTCATCCGCTCTTTGGTTTGAACATTTCCTTGAGATCTATGACATGGTCCCAAGGTTTTCTTATTGGCATCCTTTCAGACTTTTTCTTTGAGAACACTTTTACATACATAGGTACTGATGATACGCTCACAGTACTAGATCTGCTGGTTTTGAATCAGTTTTAGGGGCTGATTCCTCTTGTTTTAGAGCAAGAATGTGTGCTAGAGAATCTCGTTCTTCAGATTCGATCTGTCAAGCAAAAGGGGGTGTTCCTTTCAAGGTATGACATGTCCAGGGACATCGAGTCATTTTGACTATTCCTGTAGTCCAATCAATCTCAGGGTTATGATGTGAAAGCCACATGTATGTAACTGAGAATCATTTGATTCTTTCCCAAATTGGTCACTTCTGCTGTAACTTTCTCACAATGTTCCTGAAACTGAATAATGATTTCAGCACAACAAGTGATCGATCTGGTGGCGTTTCGTGATCCATCAACATTATACACCAGCACGGTGACTTCTTTCTAGGCAACAAGCAGAGAAACTCTAAACAAAGGAGGACTTCTCCAGACAACTGCTTTTGCCTCCACGGATAGAACACTATTAGCTAGAGATGACTCTCTCTATCTCCTAGATGAAACAGTCCTAGTGACACTAGAAGTGAATCAGTGACAAACTTAGTGTACCAGTAGCATGGGTTGTTCGCTGATCCTCAACAGACGTTGCAAAGATCAGAATCGAAGATGCTTCAGACTTGGTGTCTGGTTGGTGAAAGTGTATCCTGGCGATTACGCATGGGATAAAGTTGAGTTCAACTTGGTGGAAAAGTGTAGGATACTAAATCCTAATGAATAGTCAGCAGCTTTATAGCAATGCTGAAATAGTGGGGTGTTCACAAGTCTCTTAGTTCACATGAATTGGTTTCCTAACTCAATTATATTGTAAACATAAGGAGTTGTGGTTTCAAGCCTAGTACTGAACTATCTCTTATCCCTTGAGGTGGATAGTCAGCTAGAGTAGCAGGGTTCGCAGTAAGCCTAGTAGCTTAGTATTGCTGGGGATGTGTTCCTTTTGTTGCCCAATTTAGGGTTTTCTCCCAAAAGGTGTCTCCTATTTCACTTGTCCTAAATTTAGGTACAAGTCTTTACTTCTAACAATCTTTCTAGTAGTGCTAGTGTGGTGGGGATACTCCTACTCAAGGTCCTCTGTTGGGTACCTGCTGTAGTACTAGGGGAGTTCAAGTAATTGGTTAGATTACTTGGATCTTTGGTTTCCAGATGAATTCTCTGGATCTCTGATAGATGCTCTCTTTATGGCTAGAAACACTCTCCTTGTATACATTTTGTATAGGGGCTGTGCTAGCCAAATATAGAGTCTTGGCTGCTTACAAATGCCAAGAGATTGCTGACCAATCCTCAATATGACTCATACTGACTCATGCTGTGCAGGGCTGTGCAATACATGATCAGTCTCTCTATGACACTTA